>RCIC01000072.1:0-102971 GCA_018883505.1 Ceratosolen fusciceps
CCTGCCAGCACCAACCCGCCTAAGCGCAGCAAGCGCTCCAACATGCCCCCTTCGCTCCAGACCGGCAACAACTGCAGCAACCCTTCAAGCACTGCGCACATCACCAGCACCGCCAGGGCCAGACGCACCAGAAAACCCCGCCAACCTGGCTGCGGCTGATAAAAATTCCGTCCCCGCAAACGCCAGTACAATAATCCCGCGTTGATACAAGCCGCCAGCCCTATGGCCAAAGCCAAACCAGCATGGGCCAGGGGTATAACAAAGATAAACAGCAGGTTCATCATCTGCGTCAACAGCAAGGTAAACATGGCGATACGCACTGGCGTACGTAAATCCTGACGGGCATAAAAGGCTGGCGCCAAGACTTTTACCAGTAGCATGCCCAGTAATCCCACCGAATAGGCCAGCAGTGCACGCTGGGTCATATTGGCATCCGTGGCGCTGAACTGACCATACTGAAACAAGGCCACCACCAGCGGCTCTGCTAACAACGCCAGCGCCAAAGCACAGGGCAAGGCCAGCAACAGACAGAGACGCAAGCCCCAATCCAGCAATTTGGAATAGGCCTGGGGATCCTGACCGGCATGGGTTTTCGACAAAGAGGGTAACAAGATAGTACCCAGAGCCACCCCCAGCACCCCTGTGGGCAACTCCATCAAACGGTCTGCGTAGTACATCCAGGACACCGAGCCCGCCACCAGAAAGGAAGCAAACACCGTATTGATGATCAACGAGACCTGCGCCACCGAAACCCCAAGGATAGCCGGCCCCATTTGCCGCAACACTCGCCACACACCGCTGTCACGAAAGTTGTAGCGCGGCAAAACCAACAAACCTATTTTGCGCAGATGCGGCAATTGATAAAGCAGCTGCGCTAGTCCACCGACCAACACGGCCCAGCCCATGGCCATGATAGGAGGATGAAAATAAGGCGTGAGGAACAGCGCAAAGACAATCATGCTGATGTTAAGCAGGGTCGGCACGAAGGCCGGCACCGAGAAGCGGTTCCAAGTATTGAGCAGCGCCCCGACAAAGGAGGATAACGAAATCAGCAGAATGTAGGGAAAGGTCACCCGTAACAGCGCCGTGGTCAGCTCGAAACGCTCAGGATTTTCACTAAATCCCGGCGCAGAGGCCCAGATAATCCAAGGTGCCGCCAGAACACCAAGCAGCGTTACCAACGCCAGCACCAGGGTTAACTGCCCCGCCACGCAGGCCACAAAGGCGCGGGTCGCATCTTCGCTTTTTTGCGCCTTGTACTCGGCAAGAATAGGTACAAATGCCTGGGAAAATGCGCCCTCAGCAAAAATTCGGCGCAACAGATTAGGCAGTTTGAGTGCTACCACAAAGGCATCCGTGGCGATACCTGCACCAAAAATTCTAGCCATGATGGTGTCCCGAACAAAGCCAAGTACCCGGGACAACATGGTGATGGAACTGACCGCGGCCAGTGATTTGAGTAGATTCATGGGGCTCAGCAGCTCGGACAGCCTATTCAGGAAAAGAAGTGCCAGCACAGGACTTGACCCCGACAAAGCACTCCATGGCCTGCGAGTGTAAATTTCTCTGCCGCAGAAAGCATCCCACAGGTACACAGACCGCGTAGAGCAACCACGGATACGGCTTGGTAGCAGCTGCCGGCAGCCCCATAGCAGGCCCTGAGGTCCCGAATCAACGCTATCAGCAGACACCGGTTATGCGGATCAATGCTACCAAAGCGCTTGATCTACAGTATTCTCTGCAGGAGAGGCAGCACAATCTAGAGCAAAAGCCTACCAGCTCTGCCAATCAACCTTGACAAAAGCATCGCTCATCTTCATGATTCGCGGCCTTATTTGTCTGCAACCCTAGTTTTCGAGGAGCTTGACGGTGGCCAATACACCTTCTGCCAAAAAACGCGCAAAACAGGCTGAGAAGCGTCGTAGCCATAACGCCAGCCTGCGCTCCATGGTCCGTACCTACATCAAAAACGTAGTCAAGGCCATTGATTCCAAAGACCACGACAAGGCACAAGCTGCCTACGTCCTGGCTGTACCTGTCATCGACCGCATGGCCGACAAAGGCATCATTCACAAAAACAAGGCCGCCCGCCATAAGAGCCGCCTGAACGCGCACATCAAAGCACTCGGCCAAGCTGCCGCCTGAACCGATGAGCGTATAAAAAACCGACCCAAGGGTCGGTTTTTTATTGTCCGCCCAGCAGCAGCTCTAGCTGTCCGGCCAGGACAAAATAGGAATAGCCGTGATGGCATTCTGCGGACTTCCCTCAATCACCCGATCACTGTAAACCAGATAGATCAAGGTATTGCGCTTGCGATCAAAGAAACGCAGCACCTGCATTTTTTTGAATACCAACGAAGTACGCTCGCGAAAAACCTCCTCGCCATCCTTGAGCTCACCAGTAAAGTGGATTGGTCCAACCTGACGACAGGCGATGGAGGCCTCGGCACCGTCCTCAGCCAGCCCCAAACCACCCTTCACCCCGCCGGTCTTGGCCCGCGACAGATAGCAGGCCACCCCCTGAACCTTGGGATCGTCGAAGACCTCAATCACTATCTTGTCGTTTGGACCAAACCATTTAAAGACAGTGGACACCTCAGCGACCTGCTCAGCCCCAGCCAGCAGTGGCGTCATCAGCAAACAGACAAGCAAGCAACGCATAACAGGCATCGCAATCTCCTCAAAACTCGTCCCACAGGCTGCGATTAGACAGCGCGTTCGCACCAACCATCAAACCGAAAAACCGCAGCAATCAGCCAGAACGCCTTAGACAACCACCAGATTGTCACGATGCACCAGCTCCGGCTCATCAACATAGCCAAGCAATTGCTCAATTTCATCCGACGAACGCCCAATGATCTTCTGCGCTTCAAGGGCACTGTAATTGGCCAGGCCGCGGGCCACCTCACGACCATCAGGAGCCACACAGATCACCATTTCTCCGCGCCGGAAGTTCCCCTGCAACGCCTTGACACCAACCGGCAGCAAACTCTTGCGATCAGACACCAGAGCCTTCACCGCCCCTGCATCCAGCATCAGCGTACCGCGAGTTTGCAAATGACCAGCCAGCCACTGTTTACGCGCAGCCAGCATGCCCTGCTGCGGGGTCAACAGCGTGCCAAGGGATTCACCAGCCTTTAAGCGCGCCAGCACCTGCTCGATACTGCCCCCCACAATAACCGTATGAGCTCCGGAACGCGCAGCTAGACGAGCCGCCCGCAACTTGGTTTGCATGCCACCACGCCCCAGCGCACCACCAACACCACCCGCCACCGCATCCAGCGCAGGATCATCGGCCCGCGCCTGAGCAATCAGTTGTGCCTGCGGATTACTACGCGGATCAGCGTCGAACATGCCATCGCGATCGGTCAGAATCACCAGCAGATCGGCCTCCACCAAATTAGCCACCAGGGCCGCCAAGGTATCGTTATCGCCAAAGCGAATGCCTTCCGTCACCACCGTGTCATTCTCATTGATGACCGGCACCACATCCAGCTCCACCAGGGTACGCAGAGTACTGCGCGCATTCAGGTAGCGCTGACGATCAGACAGATCATCGTGGGTCAAAAGCACCTGCGCCGTACGTCGTCCGTGCTCGGCAAAGCTCGACTCCCAAGCCTGCACCAAACCCATCTGACCGATGGCCGCAGCCGCCTGCAGCTCATGAATGGCGCTGGGCCGCTCGCGCCAGCCAAGACGACTCATGCCCGCAGCCACAGCACCAGAAGAAACCAACACCAGCTCGACACCTTGCTGCCCCAGGGCGACCATCTGCTCAACCCATACTGACATCGCCGCACGATCCAGCCCACGACCATCGGCAGTCAGCAAAGCACTACCTATCTTCACCACCCAACGTCGCGCACCACTTACCTTGTTCCGCATCAATGCCAACCCCAAGCCTCATTCACGGGCCGTCGCAACCACAGCGATTAAACCCTGCAAAAACGCCGCTATAAAGCGGCGTCAGTTGTCCATCTAATCCCGGACGTAGATGATTTCCGGTCCATCTTCGTCCTCTTCATTCCAGAAGTCATCCTCATCCTCCTGCTCACCCGCAGGGCGGACACCGGAACGCCGCAACGCACGCTGATCATCCAGAGCCTGCAACTGCGCCCTCGCCTCATCTTCGATACGCTGATCAAGCTCGGCTACGACACGGGCAAACTCCGGATTTTCCTGGATCTTCTCGGCACGCGCCTCCAGGTAGTTCATGATGTCATAACAGAGCTTTTCGGTACCCTCACGGGCCAGCGCAGAAATCACATAAACCGGCCCTTGCCAGTCGAGCCTTGTCACAACCTCGGCAACCCTGGCTTCGTGCTCTTCCTCAAGCAACTGGTCGGCCTTATTCAGCACCAGCCAGCGGTCACGCTCAACCAGAGCAGGACTAAACTTGCTCAACTCCTCGACTATGGTGACCGCCGCCTCCGCCGGATCACTCAGATCCAGCGGCGCCATATCCACCAGATGCAAGAGAAGGCGGGTACGTGACAGATGCTTGAGAAAACGTATACCCAGGCCGGCCCCCTCCGACGCGCCCTCGATAAGGCCAGGAATATCGGCTATGACGAAGCTTTTATAGCGATCGACACTGACCACCCCAAGGTTTGGCACCAGGGTAGTGAAGGGATAATCCGCCACTTTGGGCTTAGCCGCCGACACCGAGCGGATAAAGGTGCTCTTGCCCGCATTGGGCAAGCCCAGCAAACCAATATCCGCCAGCACCTTCAGCTCGAGCTTCAGGTCACGCGCCTCACCCGGCTTGCCCGGAGTAGTTTGCCGAGGCGCGCGATTGGTACTGGACTTAAAACGCGTATTGCCCAATCCATGCCAGCCACCCTGAGCCACCAGCAGACGCTGCCCCGCCTTGGTCAGGTCACCGATCACCTCCTGGGTAGAGGCATCAATCACGGTGGTACCAACCGGCACCCGCAAGATCAGATCGTCGCCCTTGCGCCCAGTACAATCGGTACTGCCGCCATTGGATCCACGCTGAGCATCGAAACGTCGGGTATAGCGATAGTCGACCAGGGTATTGAGGTTTTCGTCAGCCTCCATAAACACCGAGCCGCCATCGCCGCCATCGCCACCATTAGGGCCGCCGTTCTCAATGAACTTCTCGCGCCGGAAGCTCATACAGCCGTTACCACCGTCACCGGCCTTTACAAAAATCGACACTTCATCGACAAATTTCATGGGCATGCCTCCCGCTTGATACGGGTACAAAAACTGAGAAAACCGGGTGCTTGCGAAATTGCCCTGAAACCACCCGCATCAACCCCGGGACATTCTGGCAAGAACCCTTATCGCACTGCGCCCAATACTTACCGCGCCGGGCGTCGCACACAGAATACAGAAACAAAAAAGCCCCGTCGCAGGACGGGGCTTTTCCAGCAGCGTCACGATCAGGCCGCGACAACGCTCACATAGCGACGCCCAAAGGCACCTTTGACCTCGAACTTGACCACACCGTCTACCTTAGCAAACAGGGTATGATCCTTGCCGACGCCCACGCCGTAACCGGCGTGGAACTGGGTGCCGCGCTGGCGCACGATGATGTTGCCAGCCTTGATGACCTGGCCGCCGAACAGTTTCACGCCAAGGCGTTTACTTTCTGAGTCGCGACCGTTGCGGGTAGAACCGCCAGCTTTTTTGTGTGCCATGAGTTCAATACTCCTAAATAAGGCTCAGACGAGGCGTATCAGGCCTGAATACCGGTGATTTTGATCTCAGTGAACCACTGACGGTGGCCCTGACGCTTCATGTGGTGCTTACGACGACGGAATTTGATGATGCTGACTTTATCGTGACGACCCTGCGCCACGACCTCAGCTACGACCTTAGCGCCATCTACTACGGGGGCGCCAATGGTCACATCATCACCGTTGCCAACCAGCAACACGCGATCGAAAGTCACGGCTTCGCCAGTGGCGACTTCGAGTTTTTCGACCTTGAGGAATTCGCCTTCGGTGACTTTATATTGCTTGCCACCAGTAACAATTACTGCGTACATGGTAAATCTCCGTTGTTCCTGCTCACCCAGTGCTTTATCGGAATAGCTATTGACTGGCATGGCTGCCGGGGTCGGATGGACGCCCGTGCAATTGCGTAAGGCAGGGAAATACCCAGGGGGAAGTTCAGGGTGCGCGATTGTACGCAAGCCGAGAAGCGTACGCAAGCCTATCGAGCTTACCTTGACAGGCCCGAGACTGCCCAATAGCATGCCGCGCAATCAAAAGGGGCATTAATTCAGCCCTGCAAAGGAGCCCCGGTGTCGATACAGCCTCAGGATTTCTACAGCGTGGTGACCGATGATTTCGCCGCAGTCGACGGTATCATACGCCAGCGCCTGACCTCCCACGTACCTTTGGTCGAGAAGATCGGTGACTACATTGTCTCCGCTGGCGGCAAACGCCTGCGTCCGCTGCTCGTGCTGCTGTGCGGCAAGGCACTGGGGCTGCATGAGGCCAATCTACACCTGCTGGCCGCCACCATAGAGTTTTTGCACACCTCGACCCTGCTGCACGATGACGTCGTAGACAAATCCGATATGCGCCGAGGCCGCCGCACTGCCAACGCGCAATGGGGTAACGCCCCCAGCGTACTGGTCGGTGACTTCCTCTATGCGCGCTCCTTTGAAATGATGGTTGAACTCGACTCCATGCCGGTAATGCGCATCATCTCCAAGGCCACCCGGGTGATAGCCGAAGGCGAGGTGCTGCAACTGTCGAGAGTGCGCGACGCCAGCACCACTGAAGAAGTCTACATGGAGGTCATCCGCGGCAAGACCGCCATGCTGTTCGAGGCATCGACCCACAGCGCAGCCGTGCTGGCTGGCGCCAACCCTAGCCAGAGCGAAGCGCTACGCTGCTTTGGCGACTACCTGGGCATCGCCTTCCAACTGGTCGACGATCTGCTTGATTACCAGGGCGACGCCATCAGCCTGGGGAAAAATGTCGGCGATGACCTAGCTGAAGGCAAGCCTACCCTGCCTCTGATTTACACCATGCGCGAAGGCAGCAGCGAACAGGCAAGCTTGGTCCGCAAAGCGATACAAAAAGGCAGCATTGAAGACCTGCACAGCATCCAACAGGCTGTTGAGCGCTCAGGGGCACTGCAGTACACGGCCAACCTGGCTCGTGAATACGCCAATCGCGCCATAGCCTGCCTGGATGCATTGCCAAACAGCGAGTATCGCAACGCCCTAACCCAGATCAGTCACTTCGCGGTCGCCCGCACCCACTAAAAACCGCCACAATCCAGAGAAGCCCGTCTAGCCACGGGCTTTTTTCGTTGCACTTGCCCAGAGCCAGATCCTGCCCAAAAATCTTCCCCACAGCACATTCCGACAAAAGCGCACAATTAAAACTTGCTATTATCGTAATAAGAATTATTCTCATGCTGTCATCAGCAGGGAGATTCCGATATGACCTATCTCATTGACGCCTGGCTGGATCGTCCCCAACCCTACCTGCGCATTCTGCATCGGGAAACGGGTGAGGTTTGCGCCGTTCTCGAAGAAGAGGCACTGGACGAGCTACGCAACCAAGGCGACCTCGATTTGCACGAGCTCAACTCCAACGAGCCCCTGGTACTTAAAGAAGTGGTCCGCAGCCTGTTTTTATTTTGCTATGCCAGAGCCCTGCGCCCATGACCACAAGGGCAAGTCCATAGGCAGACAGCGCTCGCAAACAATGGCTGGAGAACTGGCATGACGTGCCATGGGTTGTGCTCAGCAAGGAGGCAGCGTGAGCTGAGCAGGCAAATCCGCCTGCCTTGCCCAAAACCAATGACAAGCCCCAAAGCGCGGCGCCATCGGGCCTCACCCGCGCCCAACGCAGGCGTCATCCAAACTAGAGAACTTCCAGCAGCTCCACTTCAAATACCAGCACACTATGCGCCGGGATGCTGCCCACAGCCTGGTCAGCATAAGCCAGTTCACTTGGCACATACAGACGCCACTTGCTGCCCGCCCCCATCAATTGCAACGCCTCAGTCCAACCAGCAATGACTCCAGAAACAGGAAATTCAGCCGGTTGCCCGCGCTCATAGGAGCTGTCGAAAACACTACCGTCGATCAGAGTACCGTGATAGTGCGTACGCACATTATCGTCGCGCGATGGTCTGGCTCCCTCGCCAACCTTGATCACTTCGTACTGCAGACCCGACGCCAATACCGTGACGCCATCACGCTTGGCATTCTCTTGCAAGAACTCACGTCCAGCAGAGGCGGCAACCTCAGCCTTGATTCGAGCCTCATCCTGCATGATCTCCCGGATTACCTTAAAGCTGGCGTTCAGCTCTGCCTCGTCGACACGGCTGTGCAGCCCGGAAAAAGCATCCGCCAAACCCGCCAGCACCGCCTCCAAACTGACTCCAGGTGGTGGATTGTCACGCAGTTGGCCGCCAAGCTGGCGGCCGATGCCATAGCTGACGCGCGCCTGATCGGTGGAAAGATTGAGTTCGGACATGGCACTGCTCCACTGCAGATAAAAGGGGCCGCTAGCCTATGGGCTGTTACTGCTTGGGCGCAAGCCTCACAGCAACTGGGGGCTCAAGGACACGAACAAAGGGCCTGCAGTAGCCTGAAGATAACTCAGTCATGCTTGGTCAGCTTGTCTAGATAGCCCATGACAAAGGCTGAAACCACAAAGGTCATATGGATGATGACGTACCACAGCAGGTAATTAGTGTCATAACTACGTGCATCCATGAACACCCGCAGCAGATGGATCGAAGATATAGCCACAATGGAGGCGGCGACTTTCATTTTCAGCGAGCTGGAATCCATTTTCCCCAGCCAACTTAGCTTTTCCTTGCTTTCGTCGATATCCAGCTGAGAAACAAAGTTCTCATAACCGGACATCATCACCATCACCAACAAGCCGCCGACCAGGGTCATGTCAATCAGCGACAGCAACACCAAAATCAGATCAGACTCGGCCATGCTAAAGACGCTGGGCATCACATGCACGATTTCCTGGAAGAACTTCAGCCCCAGCATCAGCAAACCGAGGGATAAGCCCAGGTAGATAGGAGCAAGCAACCAGCGAGATGCGTACATCAGGTTTTCGATAAAGCGTTCCATGAGCACTCACACGCAATTAAACGGCCGGCAAGTATACCCAGCGACGGGTATCAGGCAACTGCAGAACCCAGAACAGCCCCTGACCGCCGAGATCGCAGGTTGGCCGGAGGGGACGTCCATGGCTGCAGGGCGTCAGGCATCGGTGCGAAAAATGGTTTCAGGTGCGGGAAGGTGCCTTTTGGCATTCAGCCGCCGCAATTCGGCCCGCGCATGCAATCCCCAGATCGGCGGCTCATCACATGGCGCATAACCTTGTCCGAGCAGACTTTCCGTCAGCTGATCGAAGATGCGCTCAGCCATTTGTAAACCACTGAAAGGGCCTTGCGTCTTGATTTGCGAAGGTTGCTCAGAAGACAGACCAGCAATGCAGATCAGCGCCCACAAGCCATCCTCACCCGCCAGCGGCAGCAGCACTGCCTCAATGCGCACATTAACGCCCAGGCAGCGGCGGGTCAGACAGAAGTTACGAGCCATAGTGATAATCCCTATTGCCAGATATTTGCAGCCTACACCCGGGATACTGATAGGCCAAGCTAGTGGATCTGGGTAGCGACCAGCGGGAAGTGGCGAAAAAACCAATTCACCGCCCGAAAGCTGTCGACCGCGCTATACATGGACAAGGTCTTGCCTGATGAAAATTCCTGACAGGCCTTTCAACGCTTTTTCTACACCGCCTTGACGCAGTTGACCGAGGTTGTCGACCAACACCACAGCTAACTGGGCGCTATGAAACAATAACCACGCAGCCCAACCCGACCTGAACGATAACGGATGCCGCACCACGCGGCGGAAAATGGTCTTGGCAAGTACAAGAGACAAACCTGTAACCCGCTTGCAGCCATCCTCAAGCACCGCCAGCAGCAAGCTGCAACCCTTCTAGTTCGGCTCAGGTTTCGTCGCTTCTGCCCCGCCGATCTCGGATATCTCGCGCAAACGCTCCACCACCCGGGCATTGACACTGCCAGCAGGAAACTCTCCCTGTGCATCGGGCGTACCGGCATCCTCACCAACCAGCAGACTCAAGGCTTCATCCACGTGCCGTACGGCATAGACATGGAAGTGCCCTGCACGCACGGCCTCGAGCAGGCGTTCATCGAGCATGAGTGTGGTGATATTGGAGTAGGGAATGATAGCTCCCTGCTCCCCCGTCAGGCCCCTTGCTTGGCAAAGCCGGAAAAAACCCTCGATTTTCTCATTGACCCCGCCAACCGCCTGCACTTCGCCAAACTGGTTGATCGAGCCGGTAATGGCAAAGCATTGCTTGAGCGGAGTGCGGGACAGGGCGGAAATCAAGGTGCAAACTTCCCCCAGGGAAGCACTATCGCCATCGACATAGCCATAGGACTGCTCCAGGGCAATGCTCGCAGAAATTTCCAGGGGGAACTGCTGGGCATAGCGACTGCCAAGAAAGCCGGTAAGAATCATCACCCCTTTGGAGTGAATCGGCTGCCCCAAGTTGACCTCACGCTCAATATCAACAATGCCAGATCCCCCTGGATACACGGTCGCCGAAATACGTGCTGGTACGCCAAATGCCGAGTCACCCACCTGCAGCACAGTCAGACCATTGCATTTGCCGATGGCGGCACCGGCGGTATCGATAAGAATAATACCGGCCAGCATGTCATCAATGATGCGCGCCGAGACTCTGCCGGTACGAGTTGCCTTGGCCTTCAGTGCCCGCTCGATATGATCGGCGTCAGTCACTCTGTCACCGGCCAGATTACGCAAAAAGTCCGCCTCGCTGACCAACTGAAACAGATCGCCGATACGGGCCGACAGACGCCCCTGGTGTTCGGCCAAACGAGCACTATAGGTAGCCAGCCGGGCTACCGCGGCGGCCGTCAAGGGTGCCATCTGCTCCTCGGTGGTGCGGGTCTTCATCAACTGGGCGAACTGCTCCAAGCTCTCGTCCGCCAGAGGAATTTCTTCGTCGAAGTCCACCAGCACCCGAAACATCTCTTGGAAATCCGGGTCAGCATCCTGCAGTGCATAGTAGAGCTGACGCGAGCCTATGATTACCACCTTCAACTGCAGCGCAATAGTCTGGGGATTGAGGGTAACAGTAGCAATGCGCCCGAGATCGGCCAGGGGAGATTCCATTTTCAGCTTGCGCGACTGCAGCGCACGCTTAAGCGCGTCCCAGACAAAGGGTTCACTGAGCAGCTTTTCTGCTTCAAGGATCAAAAAGCCGCCATTGGCACGATGCAATGCCCCCGGGCGCAACTGTCGGTAGCTAGTAAAAAGAGCACCTTGATCGGTACTGTATTCGATGCGACCAAACAGATTGTCATAGGTCGGATGGGGCTCAAACACCACCGGCGCACCACCGTCCAGGTGATGCCCCACTATCAGGCTAGGCGCATAAAGCTCTTCGAGCACCTTGCGGGTCTGCACTTCGGCTTTGTCCACATCGGTCAGATGATCGACCACAGTTTTCAGCAAATCCACCTGCATTGCCTGGAGATAGGCGCAGACACCGGTGTTCTCCGCATACTTCCTGGACAGGCTGGCCAGCAATGGCTGCAAGGCTATGGTGATGGTTTCCTCATTGAGTTGACGCAGCTGATTGCCGGACTCGCGTTTCCATTGCGGCAGGCTGGCCAGCTCCTCATTGAGGCGCTCCTCCAAAGTGGCGATATCGGCATGGAAGCGTTCCCGCTCCGCCTCGGGCAGTTGCGCGAATTCAGCCTCATCCAGGGCCTTGCCATCCTGCATGGGAGTGAAGGCTATGTTGCTGCTGTCCCGGTACAGCGCAATACCACGCTCCAAGGACAGCCGCTCGATGACATCCAGCGCCTGATCGTAGCGCTTATTGAAGGCACGATCGATGGCACTCTTTTTCTGCTGAAAGGACGGATGCTCAAACACCGCAGGAAAGGTCGCCAGCAGATTATCGATCAAGGCATTGATATCAGCGATAAACTCCCCTGCACTGCCGGCGGCTAATTCAATGGCACGGGGCTCCCTGGGCTCATCAAAATGGTTGACATAAACCCGGTCCGGTGGCGTTTCCAGTCGTTTGCCTTCGGCCTGCAGGTAACGCTTAACGAAGGAAAAGCGCCCAGTACCAGGCTCCCCCATGACGTACACGTTGTAACCGGCTCGCGGCATCGCCACACCAAACTGCAACGCCTGCACAGCCCGCTCCTGACCGAGCACGCCACGAAAGGGCTCCAGCTCGTCGGTGGTAGCAAAGGGAAACTGCTCAGGAGCAAAGGGACGAGTCAGTGCATCGGGCGCCAAGCGCAGGCTGGTTGCAAAGGAGTCGGGCATCGGAAATCCTTAACTAGCGCGAAAAATTCGCGCCCATTCTGGCGCCGCCCAGTCATGCCTGGCAAGGCACTAACGCCAACTGGTATGACCGCCAGTTTTACAGGTTCAGTGCCGCACCTTAACGCCCAACCTAGCAAGGAACCCTTGCGCTGAGACTGAATCCAAGCGCCGTGCTGTTTCCCTTGACGAGGTGTTGTGCATGTCCCGATTGCTTTTTAGTGCACTGGTTTTCCTGTGCCCCATGCTTACAGAGGCAGCCAGCTTTGACTGTGCGACTGCCAGCAGCGCTGTGGAGCATGCCATTTGCGCCGATGCCCAGCTATCGGCCCTAGATGAACGTCTGGCCCACGAATTTCGCCTTGCTCGGCAATTTGCCAGCCCCGGCGACAATAGCCTGCTGCAAGCGCAACGCTATTGGCTGGGTGAAGTGCGTAGGCAATGTACAGCGCAACGCGAAGTTAAATCCTGCCTGCAAGAGCACTACCAAAATCGGCTCAGCGAGTTGGCCTCGCTCCCCCATGAACAGACTGAGTTCAAACCCCAGGGGGCATTGCGCATAGATAAGGCATCCGAGAAATATGATTTCCTTTTGACTTTGGATGCCCCCTGTGACGAGCAATTCTGCGCAAGCAGCGGCCAGCTGGCGATACTGGCGAAGGGAGATAAGCGTCCACTGCAGAATATTGCCTTACCCAATGTTTTTCTGACGCGGCATGTGGATGCTAAAGTCCAGGTCAACTCAGCTCATCCCTATGGGTTGCAAGGCGTAATCTACGCTGGTGATTACAATTTCGACGGTTTCGAGGATTTCGCCGTGCAAAACGGCAACCACAGTAGCTATGGCGGGCCGAGCTACGAGGTATTTCTCTATGCCCCACAATATAAGGCCTTTCGCCATTCCCAGGCACTGACCGAGCTGATTAGTTCAACGCTGGGCTTTTTCACCGTCGAGAAAAAACAACAGCGCCTGCTGACCTCCAGCAAGTCCGGCTGCTGCTGGCACAGTAAAAGCCTCTATAAAGTCGAAAACAACATGCCTGTAGAGGTTTGGCGGCTCACCGAAGATGCAGCCGGTGGGAGCGACGTAACCATCACCACGCAAGAACTGCGCAATGGTCGCTGGCAGGTACTAAAGAAAACAACGCTACCTCGCGAGTCGTAACCCACAGCAGGCAAACAGGGCTTCCCTGGATGCAGGCAAGCCCTGACGCTGACTTGCCTGCGTTGCTAAACGCTTTACTGTGTCAGTTTCTTGTGTCGGACACGGTGCGGTTGAGCAGCTGCATCACCGAGGCGCTTCTTGCGGTCTACTTCATATTCACTGTAGTTGCCCTCGAAAAAAGCCACCCCGTCATCCTCGTAGGAGAGGATATGAGTTGCCACCCGGTCAAGGAACCAGCGATCGTGGGAAATAACTATGGCGGCGCCAGGGAAATCCAGCAGCGCATCTTCCAACGAACGCAGGGTTTCCACATCCAGATCGTTGGACGGCTCATCGAGTAGAAGCACATTGGCGCCCTGCTTCAAGGTCAAGGCCAGGTGCAGACGACCACGCTCACCACCAGAAAGATCTTTGACGAACTTCTGCTGATCAGCCCCCTTGAAGTTGAAGCGCCCTACATAACCACGGGACGGCACCTCATAGTTGCCGATGCGGATTTGGTCCAGGCCGTCGGAAACAGCCTCCCACACGGTCTTGCTGCCATCTAAGTCTTCACGGCTCTGATCAACGCAGGCCAACTGTACGCTTTCACCAATTTCGATACTGCCGCTGTCCGGGCTTTCTTTGCCCATCAACATACGGAACAGCGTTGACTTACCGGCGCCGTTGCCGCCAATCACGCCGACTATGGCGCCCTTAGGTACGCTGAAAGAAAGGTTCTCAATCAGTACGCGGTCACCATAGCCCTTGGTGACCTTGTTGAACTCGATGACCTTGTCCCCCAAACGCGCCCCTGCCGGGATGTAGATCTCGTTGGTTTCGGCACGCTTCTGAAACTCCTGAGACTGCATCTCCTCGAAACGTTGCAAGCGCGCCTTGGATTTTGCCTGACGCGCCTTGGCGCCTTTGCGCACCCACTCCAGCTCTTCCTTCATGGCCTTCTCGTGGGCCGACTGTTGCTTGGACTCCTGGGCTAAACGAGCCGATTTGGCCTCCAGCCAGCCCGAATAGTTGCCCTCGTAAGGAATGCCAGCCCCACGATCGAGTTCAAGAATCCAACCGGCGACATTGTCAAGAAAGTATCTATCGTGGGTGATGGCCACCACGGTACCCGGAAAGTCGTGTAGAAAACGCTCCAGCCAGGCAACCGAATCGGCATCCAGGTGGTTGGTCGGCTCATCCAGCAGAAGCATATCCGGCGCCGACAGCAACAGTCGGCAAAGAGCTACGCGGCGCTTCTCACCACCGGACAAATGCTCGACCTTGGCCTCCCATGGCGGCAAACGCAGGGCATCGGCCGCCACTTCCAACTGTCGTTCCAGGTTGTGCCCGTCACTGGCCTGCAAAATGGCCTCAAGCTTGGCCTGCTCGGCCGCCAACTTGTCGAAATCGGCATCCGGCTCGGCATAAGCGGCGTAAACCTCCTCCAAACGTGCTTGGGCATCCTTGATGACGCTGACCGCCTCTTCTACCACTTCACGCACGTTTTTTTGCGGATCAAGCTGAGGCTCTTGGGGCAGATAGCCGACGTTGATATCCGGCATTGGCCGGGCCTCGCCATCAAATTCGGTATCAACGCCCGCCATGATGCGCAACAAGGTGGACTTTCCTGCGCCGTTAAGCCCCAGCACACCGATCTTCGCGCCAGGGAAGAAAGACAGTGAAATATTCTTGAGAATCTCTCGCTTCGGCGGCACGACCTTGCTCAGCCGATGCATGGTGTAGACATATTGAGCCAAAATTCAGACCTCGCTAGTAAAGGACAACAATGGCGCGCACCCTATGTCAATTCAAGGCCCTGCGCAAACAATCAAATGCTGTCATGATCGGCCAGCGGTTGCGACACGTCTCCTCCGCGCTTATCTGCTGAGTCCCATGCAATAAACCGACAAGATTCTATGCATTCATTGGCCTACGGCAACTATATGGTGATTCTATCGATGCACCAGAGTAATGCCATTATGGTATATTCCAGATAGCCTACTGACATCATAGCAAGCTTGCTTCGCAGCTCAGTATGCAGCCCCGACCGTCCAATGCCGTTGCTGGATACCATCACGTGACAGCGCCCAAGATAACGCGCCCTCAGCCTGACAATCATCCCATGGCCGTGGCCCGATCGAACCAGCATGCACTGCTAATCCTACTGGGCGTGCTGGGGCTGCTTATCTGGCTGCTACTGCTCGAACTAGGTCAGCCGCGACACGAACAACAGCAGCTCGCTCATGCCGCCAGCGAGAACTTTGCGAAAAGCCTGGAGCTAGGTCTGAGCACGCTGGCCCAATCCAGCCTCACAGTACTAAACACAGCCCCCACAGACCTCTCTATGGGAGCAAAGCATCCCTCACTGCACGATTTGCGCAAGCTGCTTCCATCCCTGAGCAGCATCGCCATGCTGGATATGGCTGGCGAGCTACTGGGCGACAGCGATCCCCAGGCAATTGATCATCAACACCTTGGCGAACTGTTGCGCGACAACAAAAACAAAGATTACCACTTCGCGTTTGCTGCCGCGGCTCGACCTGTCATCTACCTGCTCCTGCAAGCGAACGAAAAACAACACTACTGGGTTCTGCGTCTCTCGCCAGAAGCCCTGCAGCCTTGGCTACAGGACCAGCAGACAGCCCCTTTTGCCTGGAAACTGCAGCATAGAGCCAACAATCTGGTCATAGCCGAATCCCAGGGGATCGCTTCCTCTGCAGCCCAGGCTCGCCCCTACTCTTTAGAAAACACAGTGTCACAGCAGAAAATCACGAACTCCGATTGGATCCTCAGCACAATGGCTGCAAACAGCCAAACACCAAAACCAAACAGTAAACTGTCATCAATCACGCTGTGCTTGTTTTTAACCCTAATAGCCATGTTTCGTTTAATTCGCGAACCGAAACAACAGCAAACCAGCAGCACCGACGCGACTCAACAGTACTACCGGGATATTTTTCACAATGCCGGCACAGCCCTGTGCATACTCGACCTGGTCGACTTTTACCATCAACTTCGACAGCCGGGCATAGACAGCAGTGAAAAACTGCGCGACTGGCTGGCAAAAGCCCCAAGCGAAACCAATGAGCTGGCCCGCTCTATAGTTTTCACCGAAACCAACCAGGCCGCTCTTCTACTGTTAGGCGTGGAAAAAACGGAGCAGGCCCAGCACTTGCTATGCACTAGCGCAGACGAAGCATCACGCGAATTTGTCTTGCAACTTGCTCTTGCCCTGTTTGATGGTGATAAGGCAATTCGAGCAAGAACGCCTGATCCAAACCCGTGACGGTAAAGAGACATATCTGTGGCTGATATTGCGCTTACCCAAGCCCCCTGAACTGCTGCATAGCGTTATTTTAAGCATACGGGACATCAGTCATCGCAAGCGCATCCAACTGTCTCTGGAGGAGCGTGAACGCTTCTGGGCCGCGGTAGTACGCACCGTGCCCGACACCCTTTATATCGTAGACATACCCTCGCGCAAACTGTTGTTCAGCAACCACAGGCAAGGCTCGAAGCTCGGCTACAGTCCAGACTTTGTAAAAAAACAGGGCGAAAAATTCTGGTCCAGTATCTTGCACCCGGATGACGCCGACTACTATCAGCGCCTACTCAGCCTGCAGACAGTGCTTGGACCTGAGCGGGTGCTCGAATCGCAATTGCGCATGCGCCAGCAAGATGGCCACTGGCGGGACATCAGCCTGCGTGAGCAAGCACTGTCACACAATGCATCGGGGCATGTAGCACGACTGGTCGGTCTGGCCAAAGATGTCACTGAACTGATTCAGCGTAACCAATCCCTGCGCGACAGCGAGCAACGCTATCGTCTGCTGGCGGAAAGCAGCAGCGATGTCATTCTCTCCACCAACAACCGGTTAGATCTCAATTACATCAGCCCTTCGATCCAGTCGGTATTAGGCTATTCATCTGCCTGGGTACAGGCCAACGGCCTAGGTGCCCTGGCAAACGATCCACAGCAGCTCATCGGCATTTACCAACTGCTGCGCCGTACTCGAGATGCGCTAAACGGCTCACAGCAAATAGACAGTCTGCGCCAACAGCTAAAGCAACAGATGTTCGTCTTCGACTGTCTGCACGCCGATGGCCGCAAGATACCGGTAGAACTACGCCTGACCGCCTTGTGGGATGAGACAGGCAGTTTCAGAGGCTTACTTGGAGTAGGCCGCGATATCAGCCAGCAACGTCGGGCTGAAAAAGATCTGCGCATGGCGGCCACGGTGTTTGAGCACTCCACCTCAGCCATATTGGTTACCGACCCCGCTGGATATATCGCGCAAGTCAATAATGCCTTCAGCCGGATCAGTGGTTATAGCTCCTATCAGGTGCTGGATCAGTCACCTTGCATGCTCGCCGCCGACCCGCAACAGAGTAACCTGCTGAGCTATGAGCTATCCCAGCTCGGCTTGCGCGGCAACTGGGAAGGAGAGGTCTGGCTCAAGCGCCAGACAGGTGAAGTTTTTCCGGCCTGGGTTGGCATCACCGCAGTGTACGATGATGAAGACGACCTGGTCAGCTATGTGTACTTTTTCAGTGATATCAGTGAGCGCAAAGCCAGTGAACAGCGGATTCACCGTCTGGCCTACTACGACGCCCTGACTCAACTGCCCAACCGCACGCTGTTCCAGGACCGCCTGCATACGGCACTGCAGTATGCAGAGCGTAACCAGGAATGGGTGGCGCTGATGTTTCTTGATCTCGATCGCTTCAAACCTATCAACGACTCCCTCGGACATGCCGCAGGCGACCGCATGCTCAAGGATGTCGCGGCTCGCCTGCTGTGCTGTGTCGGCATTGATGATACGGTGGCGCGCATGGGCGGTGACGAGTTCACCCTGCTACTCAAGTCGCGCAATACCCGCGACGGAGCTCTACACCGAACCATCCAGGTTGCTAAACAAATACTCGCCAGTCTGGCGGATGCTTTTGTATTGGAAAATCGTGAATTTTTTGTCAGCGCCAGTATTGGCATCGCCCTCTACCCGCAAGATGGGGCTGAGCCTAGCCAATTGATGAAGAATGCCGACACCGCGATGTACCACGCTAAAGAGCGTGGCAAAAATAACTTCCAGTTCTACCAAATGAAGATGAACGCCAGTGCCTTGGAGCGCCTGGAGCTGGAGAGTGATCTGCGCCATGCCTTGGACCAAGGACAATTTTTACTGCATTATCAGGCACAGTTCGCCAGCAACGGCACACACCTGACTGGCGTCGAAGCGTTGCTGCGCTGGCAGCACCCTCGGCGTGGCTTGGTTTCCCCCGATGCCTTTATTCCAGTACTCGAGGAGCTGGGCCTAGTAGTTCAGGTCGGTGAATGGGTGATAACCGAAGCAACACGTCAGCTCAGCCTCTGGCACGCGGCCAAGATACATATACCGAAAGTTTCAGTGAATCTCTCGGCTCGGCAGTTCAACGAGGGCAACCTGCATAAACGCATCGAGAAAATTCTTAAAAATAGTGGCATTGCTCCCGCCTGCCTGGAGTTGGAACTGACCGAAAGCATCCTGATGCAGGATGTGCCCAGCTCTATGCGCGCACTCCACGATCTCAAGCGACTCGGATTGTGCCTAGCCATTGACGACTTCGGTATCGGCTACTCCTCGCTCAACTATCTCAAACAGTTTCCCATCGACGTACTGAAAATCGACCGTAGCTTCGTCGACGGACTGCCAGAGGGGATAGAGGATGGTCAAATAGCCCGCGCCATCATTGCCATGGCCCACAGCTTGAACCTGAGGGTAATAGCCGAGGGCGTGGAAAACCGAGCACAACTTGACTTTCTTCTTGAGCATGGCTGCGATGAAGTACAGGGTTTCCTGTTGGGCAAGCCACTACCGGCACAGCAGTTCCAGGCAGAGTTCATGGACAAAAGCCACTTTAGCCTAGAGTAAAGCGGTCAGCTTGAGGGCAACTTATCCGACACATGAGCCGCCTGCATGTGCCTGAGCACAGCGGATGCTGTTAGAATTCGCCGCCTATTTCTTCCGTTCTGCTGACTTCCAGGGGATTGCCATGTTCAGCCGCGAATTGACCATAGCCAAATACGACGCCGAGCTCTTTGCTGCCATGCAAGCAGAGGCAAAACGTCAGGAGGCCCACATCGAGCTGATCGCCTCGGAAAACTACACCAGCCCCGCCGTCATGGAAGCCCAGGGCAGCGTACTGACCAACAAATATGCCGAAGGCTATCCGGGCAAGCGTTACTACGGTGGCTGCGAACACGTGGACGTGGTCGAACAACTGGCCATTGAGCGTGCCAAGCAACTCTTTGCCGCAGACTACGCCAACGTTCAGCCCCACGCTGGTTCCCAAGCCAACGCCGCCGTTTACTTGGCCTTGCTGAACGCTGGCGATACCATTTTGGGCATGAGCTTGGCCCACGGTGGCCACCTTACCCACGGCGCCAGCGTGTCTTCTTCAGGCAAGCTGTATAACGCGGTGCAGTACGGCATCGACAGCAATGGCCTGATCGACTACGACGAGGTCGAACGTCTGGCCCTGCAACACAAGCCGAAGATGATAGTTGCCGGCTTTTCCGCCTACTCCCAAGTCTTGGACTTCGCCCGCTTTCGCAGCATAGCCGACCAGGTTGGTGCCTATCTGTTCGTCGACATGGCCCACGTCGCCGGTCTTGTGGCTGCTGGCGTTTATCCGAACCCGGTACCCTTCGCCGATGTGGTTACCACCACCACCCACAAAACCCTGCGCGGCCCCCGCGGCGGCCTGATCCTGGCGAAAAAGAACGAAGAGATCGAGAAAAAACTCAATTCGGCCGTATTCCCTGGCGCCCAGGGCGGCCCGCTGGAACATGTCATTGCCGCCAAGGCCATATGCTTCAAAGAGGCGCTACAACCTGAGTTCAAGGCCTATCAGCAGCAAGTGGTGAAAAATGCCCAGGCCATGGCCAAAGTCTTCATTGACCGTGGCTTCGACGTGGTTTCCGGGGGTACCCAGAATCACCTGTTCTTGCTCTCGCTGATCAGCAAAGACATTTCTGGCAAGGACGCCGATGCCGCGCTAAGCAGGGCACATATCACCGTCAACAAGAACTCGGTTCCCAACGACCCGCGCTCGCCCTTTGTCACCTCTGGTCTGCGCTTCGGCACCCCGGCAGTGACCACTCGCGGCTTCAAAGAAGCTGAGTGCCGTGAGCTGGCCAGCTGGATCTGCGACATACTCGACGATCTGAACAACGAGGCCGTGATTGCGGCCGTGCAGGAAAAAGTGCAAGCCATCTGCGCCAAACTTCCGGTCTACGGCCAATAACAGCCAACCCGGAGCAGGCTGATTGTTCACTCTGCTCCGGGCGCTGCGCGGCGGGATACCTGCAAAACGGTATCCCCCAGGCGCTTTGCCGCAGCAGATAGCGAATACCCACTCAGACGCAACAACCCTACCTGGCGTTCGACTCTTGGTTCATCCAAGGCCCTGCAGCAGGCGCCCAACTCTGTCATTTGCTCTTCGCACAGACTTGGCACAACGCTAACGCCAAGCCCCTGGGCCACCATTTTCCCTACCGTCATCAATTGATGGCTCTCAAAGGCAACCGGCAATTTACCCTGCTGCTTGGCCAGACTTTGCTCCAACAACAGACGCACGGCGGAAGGACGCTGCAAGGTAATAAAGGGCTGCTGCAAAAGCTGCTGCCAACTCAGGCTTTGCTTGTCCGCCAACTCAGAGTCAATCGGCAGCACCGCAATAAAACGATCAAGATAAAACGGCGTAAAGGTCAAACCTTCGAGATTATCCGGCTCAAACACAACCCCCAGCTCGACCCTCCTCGCCCGTACCATCTCCACCACCTGCTCGTTGATCACATCGTGCACCGCCACATTGACATGGGGATAGCGATCGCGAAACGCCTTCAGCGCCACAGGCAGCAGATTGGCCGCAAAAGACGGCATGGCGGCAATGCTCACCTTGCCCAACTGCAGGGTGAAATGTTGATGCATCAGCTCCTGGGCATTGTCCCAATCCGCCAGCAAGCGCCTGGCAATCGGCAGCAGGGTTTCCCCCTCCGGCGTCAGGGCCACACTACGGGTAGTACGTATCAACAAGCGGCCGCCAAGACGATCTTCCAGAGATTTAATTGCCAGACTCAACGCCGGTTGAGACAGGTGCAGCCGTTCACATGCCTGGGCAAAACTCAGGCTCTGCGCCACGGCCAGGAAAGCACGCAGTTGCTTGACGGTCATTGATTATTTTTCCAAATTAATAATCAGAAAAAACAAAATTAACAAATTAGTCGATAAGTATGAAGCTGTGCCCATTAAAACAAGAGGCGCAGCGACATGAGTGGACTCGACAAGCGTGTATACAGCTACGAGCAGGCTCTGGATGGACTGACCGATAACATGACCGTGCTGGCGGGCGGTTTTGGTCTGTGTGGTATTCCGGAGAATCTAATAGCCGAAATTCGTCGCCTCGGGGTAACCGGGCTGACTGTGGTTTCCAACAACTGCGGCATCGATGGCTTCGGCCTTGGCCTATTGCTTGAGGATCGCCAGATTCGCAAGATGATCGCCTCCTACGTCGGTGAAAACGCACTGTTCGAGCAACAGTTGCTCAGCGGTGAACTGGAAGTGGAGCTGACCCCACAGGGAACCCTGGCGGAAAAGCTAAGGGCCGGCGGCGCAGGCATCCCAGCCTTTTACACCGCAACCGGATATGGCACTCCAGTGGCTGAGGGCAAGGAAAGCCGTGAATTCAACAATCGCCCGTACATTCTGGAGCCCTCCATTACCGGCGATTTCGCCATAGTCAAAGGTTGGAAGGCCGATCATTTCGGCAACGTGATTTACCGACATACGGCACAGAACTTCAACCCCCTGGTCGCCACCGCTGGACGCATCACAGTGGTCGAAGTGGAGGAGATAGTCGAACCTGGCGAATTGGACCCGGCCCAGGTGCATACCCCTGGCATCTATGTGGATCGCCTTATTCAGGGCAGCTTTGTAAAGCGCATCGAGAAGCGCACCCTGCGCGCATGAGTCAGCGTATCTGCACCGCAGCAGGCAAACCGATGCAGGAAAGTTATCCCTCTCGCCCATAACAAAAAAGGAATACTCTGCATGGCACTCTCCCGCGAACAGATGGCCCAGCGCGTGGCCCGCGAGTTGAAAGATGGCTACTACGTCAACCTCGGTATTGGCATTCCTACCCTGGTGGCAAACTATGTTCCAGAAGATATCGACGTGATGCTGCAATCGGAAAATGGCCTGCTCGGTATGGGAGCCTTCCCGACCGAGGATGAAGTGGATGCCGATATGATCAACGCTGGCAAGCAAACGGTAACCGCGCGCCGGGGCGCTTCGATCTTCAACTCAGCCGACTCCTTCGCCATGATCCGTGGTGGCCATGTCGACCTGACGGTACTGGGCGCCTTTGAAGTAGATGTCAACGGCAACATCGCTTCCTGGATGATCCCGGGCAAATTGGTCAAAGGCATGGGAGGCGCCATGGATCTGGTGGCGGGAGCGAATAACATCATAGTGACCATGACCCATGCCTCTAAGGACGGTGAGTCGAAGCTACTGCCCCAGTGCAGTTTGCCGCTTACCGGCTGCGCTTGCATTCGCAAGGTGCTCACCGATCTCGCCTATCTGGAGATAGAAAATGGCGCTTTCATTCTGCGGGAACGGGCACCAGGAGTCAGCATTGAGGAGATCCTCAGCAAAACTGCTGGAAAACTGATTATTCCCGAAAATGTAACGGAAATGAGCTTTTGACCCAGCTGTGGCAAGCTAAAGCCTAATCATCCAGCCAACCGCGGCCTAACCCACAGTCTGCCGAGGCCGCGAGAAAAATCATCACGGGCCCTGAACGGAGAGTTCACCATGCAAGACGTCGTCATAGTTGCCGCCACCCGCACTGCTATCGGCAGCTTCCAGGGATCACTCGCCAGCATCTCGGCACCGCAACTGGGAGCTGCGGTAATCAAACAACTGTTGCAACAAACAGGAGTGAAGGCCAGCGAAGTCGACGAGGTGATCATGGGACAGGTTTTAACTGCCGGCAGTGGCCAGAACCCTGCGCGTCAGGCGGCTATCCAGGCAGGCCTGCCCCATGCGGTGGCGGCCCTAACCCTCAACAAAGTTTGCGGCTCCGGGCTTAAGGCGCTCCATCTGGCAGCCCAGGCAATCCGCTGCGAAGATGCCCAAGTGGTGATTGCCGGCGGCATGGAAAATATGAGTCTGGCTCCCTACGTCCTGCCCAGCGCACGCACCGGTCTGCGCATGGGCCATGGCAAGCTGGTCGACAGCATGATCAGTGACGGCTTATGGGATGCATTCAATGATTACCACATGGGCGTTACAGCCGAAAACCTAGTGGAAAAATACCAAATCAGCCGCCTGGATCAGGATATTTTCGCCGCTGCTTCCCAGCAAAAGGCGCTTGCCGCAATAGAGGCCGGCTACTTTGTCAATGAAATCACCCCGATAGCCATACCGCAGAAAAAGGGCGAGCCGCTAATTTTCGCCACCGACGAGCAGCCCCGCGCCGGTACCAGTGCCGAATCACTGGGCAAACTCAAGCCTGCGTTTAAAGCCGATGGCAGTGTTACCGCGGGCAACGCCTCCAGCCTCAACGATGGCGCTGCAGCGGTGCTCTTGATGAGCGCAAAGAAAGCCGCAGATCTTGGCCTCAAGGTACTGGCCCGTATCGCGGGCTATGCCAGCGCCGGCGTCGACCCGGCGATCATGGGCATAGGCCCGGTCGAGGCCAGCAGGCGCTGTTTGCACAAAGCCGGTTGGCAGATTGAAGATGTGCATCTGATTGAGGCTAACGAAGCCTTTGCCGCCCAATCTCTGGCAGTTGCCAAGGAACTGGGCTGGGATGCCGGAAAAGTCAATGTCAATGGTGGCGCCATCGCCCTGGGGCACCCTATTGGTGCCTCCGGCTGTCGAATTCTGGTCACCCTGCTCCACGAAATGATCCGCCGTGACGCCAAAAAGGGTTTGGCCACCCTGTGCATTGGCGGCGGCCAAGGTGTAGCTCTAGCCATAGAACGCTGAAGTGCCGACTCCATAGCACCAGGTTAGACTAGTGACTGCCAGTATTTTCTAACCAGCAATAAACCGGTGCGTCGGCGCCGGTTTCCATACGCACTTGTTCACAATGGCGCAGGCGCACCAGCAACCTCTTGCCTGCAGCCGCACTACCAGCCAAGGCCGAAAGTTTTTCCAGCAACTGCGGACCTTCGATGCGCCCTGCCCGTCGCACTAACTCCAATACCGCTTGCCACTCGCTATCCTGCCTCACATGTACAGGAGCAGGGCCCTGAACAGCAGGATCCGGCACTACAGGCGCAACAGGCGCAACAGCAGAAGACAGGCTCGCCCACTCCTGCGCATCCAGTTCCAGCGTCAAGTCCACCGGCCAGTCGCCAATCCGCCCACGAATCCGCACCATCCTCACCTCCATCGCAAATGCTGCATGCTCCCACGCCAGGCCAGACATGCCAAGGGTGGACTATCAGTCACAAAAAAGTTGTTATAACATACCATTAACCCCCAAGAAATCGGAGTTCCTCCTATGCGTCGCCTGCTGCTTTGCCTGCCCTTCGCTCTACTCCCCCTGGCTGTCGCTCACGCACATGAACATGAACATGAACATGCTAGCCTGGGCAAACACGAACACGGTGTCGCCAATCTGAATCTGGCGTTGGAAGGCAGCACCCTGGAAATCGGCCTAGAAAGCCCGGCGATGAATATTTTCGGCTTTGAACACGCGCCCAATAGTGAAGCAGATAACAAGGCCATTGCCGCCGCTCGGGCACAACTAGAAGACCCTGCCCGGCTGTTCAGTCTCCCCGCCGCCGCCGGCTGCAGCCTGAAGACCCAGCAGTTACACAGCCCGCTACTGGAGCAACATGGGCATCAGCACGACGAACACAGCGACATCGATGCAGACTACAGCTTCAGCTGTAAGCAGCCTGAACAGCTGCAACAGCTTGACCTGTCGACCCTCTATCAGGCTTTTCCAGCCATGCACCAGATCAATGTACAGCTGATAGGCCCTCGGGGCCAGCAAGGCGTTGAGTCCACTCCGGCCAACCCACTTCTGAAATTCTAATTCCATGACCAGCAGCGCGATCAAATCGGTGCCCTTGGCGCGCTCCCGATCGCGCCTTCTGTCACACTAGCCTCCTGGCATTGCAACCCAAACGGTTTTCATGAGTCCTTCTTTGATCGAACTTAGCAACCTAGGCTTCGCCTGGCCTGGCCAGCAAGAGTTGCTGGACATTCCACATTTCCAGCTGCGTCGCGGTGAAACCCTATTTCTGCGAGGGCCAAGTGGCAGCGGCAAAACCACCCTGCTCGGCCTGCTTGGCGGGGTACAGTGCGCCAGTCGCGGTAGTATCAGCCTGCTCGGTAAGGATCTGGGCTCACTTTCCAGCGCAGAACGTGATAGTTTTCGTGCCGATCACACTGGCTATATTTTCCAACTGTTCAATCTGTTGCCTTTTCTTAGCGTAAGGGCCAACGTCGAACTGCCCTGCCATTTTTCTCAGCTTCGGGCACAGCGCGCCCTTAAGCGCCATGCCAGCCTGAGCAGCGCCGCCAATCAACTATTGGAACAACTAGGTCTGCCACCGCAGCTGTTTGAACGACGTGCCGACAGCCTCTCCATCGGCCAGCAGCAGCGAGTCGCTGCGGCACGCGCTCTAATCGGACAACCAGAGCTGATAATAGCTGACGAACCCACCTCGGCCCTGGACGCAGACGCACGCCAAGCCTTTCTCAACTTGCTGTTTCGCGAATGCGAGGATGCCGGTGCCAGCCTGCTGTTTGTCAGCCACGATCAAAGTCTCGCGGGCCTGTTTGCGCGCAATCTGTCACTAAGCGACATAAATCGGGCCAGCAAGCCCCAGGAGAGTTGAAATGTTCCTATTAAGACTCGCCCTGGCCAGCCTCAATAATCGCCGTTTTACCGCACTGCTTACGGTATTTGCCATCGCCCTCTCAGTTTGTCTGCTGCTTGCCGTGGAGCGGGTACGCACCGAGGCCCGCACCAGCTTCGCCAATACCATCAGTGGCACTGACCTGATCGTAGGGGCTCGCTCCGGTAATCTGAACCTGCTGTTGTATTCGGTATTTCGCATCGGCAACGCCACCAACAATATCCATTGGGATAGTTTTGTAAAACTCGCCAATCATCCCCAGGTAGCCTGGGCGATCCCCATATCACTGGGCGACTCCCACCGTGGCTACCGGGTAATGGGTACCAACCAGGACTATTTCGCCCATTACCACTACGGACGCGGGCAGAGTTTACAACTGAGCCAAGGCAAAGCATTGCATAACCTGTTCGATGTGGTGCTTGGCGCAGAAGTGGCCCGGGCTCTGCACTACAAACTGGGAGATAAAATTGTCCTGGCCCACGGTATTGCCACCATCAGCCTGCAGCAACACGCTGACAAACCCTTTGTGGTGACTGGCATCCTAGCCCCCACCGGCACCCCGGTTGATCGCACCCTACATATTTCCCTAGAGGGCATGGAAGCGTTGCACGTCGATTGGCAAAACGGCGTACCTGCCCGTGGAGCGGCCCGAATCAGCGCCGAACAGGCTGAGCAAATGCATCTCCAGCCCAAGGCCATTACAGCCATGCTGCTGGGTCTGAAGAGCAAGATCGCAACCTTCGCCGTACAACGGGAAGTCAACGAATACCGCGGCGAGCCACTGCTGGCGATACTGCCGGGGGTTGCCCTGCAAGAGCTATGGAGTCTGATGGGCACCGCGGAACAAGCGCTGTTTGTGGTCTCTTTGTTTGTCGTAGTGACAGGGCTTATCGGCATGCTCTCGGCCATTCTCAGCGGTCTCAACGAACGCCGCCGGGAAATGGCCATTCTGCGCTCGGTGGGCGCACGGCCAAGGCATATTGCCAGTCTCTTGCTGCTCGAAGCCTTTTGCCTGACCCTGGCGGGGCTCGGCAGCGGCCTCTTGCTGCTGTATGGCGGCATAGCTGCCGTGCAAAACCATCTAGAGTCCAGCTATGGCCTGTATCTGCCCCTGAGCGCACCAAGCCTTTACGAATGGATGTTGCTGGGCGCCATACTATTGGCTGCCCTGCTAATGGGCTGTATACCGGCTGCTCGGGCCTATCGACAATCCCTGGCCGATGGCCTGTCTATTCGCCTGTAACCATGCCGCCTGCGGCCTCAAGTTCTGTATAAGGTAGTGCCATGCTCCGCGCTCTGCTCATCGCCCTTTGCCTGTTCCCTGGCATGCCCCTGTGGTGCGCCGAACCACGCACCCTGAACTGGCAGGAGCTGATCCCAGCCGACGCCCCACCCCAGATTAATCAAGCCGTACCCATGCACAACATGTCGCAACTCGGCAGCGCCCTGGGTGAAAATGCCCCGGCGACCTTACAGCAGTATCCATCAGCCCCGGCAGTCGCCGAAATGGACGGCCTGTTGGTGAAGATACCCGGCTACATAGTGCCTCTGGACACCAGCGATGACGACCGGGTCAGCGATTTTCTACTGGTGCCCTACCTGGGTGCCTGTATCCATGTGCCACCGCCGCCGGCCAACCAGATCATTGAGGTAAAGGCGGAGCTTGGCGTACGCCTCAATGACCTGTACCAGCCCTTCTGGGTGGAAGGTCTGTTGAAGGTCGCCCACAGCAGCAACGAACTAGCGGAAACCAGTTATCAAATGGCAGCAGAGAAAATTTATCCCTACGAAATTACAGACAATTGATTTGGTGACAAAAAGTCGCATTAAGACACCCTCGTCCATTGAGCTGAGTCAAGAGACAGCCTGCATAATGCCCTACCCTGACAGCCATCCGAGATAACTCGAAGAACCGTTAGGAGCCAACTATGCACAAGTCGCTGTTCTCTGCCTCCCTGCTTGCTCTCGCACTGGCCGCGCCTCTGGCGCAAGCGCACCAGGCTGGCGATATTCTTATCCGCGCTGGCGCGGTCACTGTTGATCCCCAAGAAGACAGTGGCGATATCTATGTGGGCGCACTCGACACCTCTGTTGAAGGAACCTCCGCCACTCTCGATAGCGATACCCAGCTCGGCTTGAACTTCGCCTATATGCTGACCGACCACCTCGGCATTGAGCTGCTGGCGGCTACGCCCTTCAAACACGACATTGGTGTAAAAGGCTTTACCGGAGTCTATGAAGGGTTGAACGGTAGCCTCGGCGAAACCCAACACCTGCCACCAACCCTCAGCCTGGTCTACTATCCCCTGGATCCGAAATTGGCCTTCCAACCCTATCTTGGGGTCGGCGTCAACTACACTTGGTTCTTTGAAGACAAGCTCACAAGCAGAGCCGAAGGACAAGGTTTCAGTGGTCTGGATCTGGACGACTCGGTCGGCGTAGCTTTCCAAATCGGCGCAGACTATATGTTGACCGATAACGTACTAATCAACGCTCAGTTCCGCTATATCGATATCGACACTGAAGGCACTACCAACCTACGGCGGCACGACTAAGGTTAAGGTCGACGTGGATATCGACCCCTATGTCTATATGGTAGGCATAGGCTACAAGTTCTAACCCTCTGTTGCACAATAAAAAAGCCGGCTTTGCCGGCTTTTTTATTGACTGTTCGGCGCACCTTAAGCTCCGAGCAGAGCCTCCAGCCCATCGCGCAGAGAGGTTGCCTGCGGCAGGCGATAGTGCTGGGCCAACTTGCCGTTATCCGCCCTCGAATGGCGAATATCACCGGGCCTGACAGACTGATAATTGACCACTGGCAAACCACCCAGCAACTCACCCAGCTGGGCCAGCAACTGCTTCAGACTCACCGCCTGATTCCAGCCCACATTCACCGCTTCTGCCGGCGCTTGCTCGTTGTCCAGCGCCTGCAACAGTAGCGTTACCAGATCGCCCACAAAGAAAAAATCACGGGTTTGCTCGCCATCGCCAAACACGGTGATTGGCAAGCCCGCCAGTGCCCGCTGCACAAAAATACTGATCACCCCGGAATAGGGCGAGCTCGGATCCTGACGCGGGCCAAAGATATTGAAGAAGCGAAATATCGCAGGTTCAAGGCCATGCTGGCGTCGATAAAAATCCAGGTAGTGCTCGCTGGCCAACTTGTCTGAGGCATAGGGCGTCAGGGGCGCCTTGGGGGTTGCCTCATCGATCGCCACGGCCTCACCGTTATTGCCATAGACTGCTGCACTAGATGCAAACAGCACACGGCGCACCCCCTGCAGGCGCATGGCCTCACAGACATTCAGTGTGCCGATAAAGTTACTGCTATGGGTGGCCACCGGATCGTCAACCGAAGCCTGCACCGATGCCACAGCAGCCAAATGCACCACCGCCCGGCAACCGGCGACTGCCTGCTCAACCCGCCGTGCATCGGCCACATCAGCTTCAATAAAGCTCAGTCGTGAATTGTCCATGGGCAGATTCGAGCGCTTGCCCATGGATAAATTATCCAGCACCCGTACCCGATCGCCACGGGCCAGCAGAGCATCCACCAGATTGGAGCCAATAAATCCAGCTCCGCCAGTAACCAGAATAGGCCGATCAGACATGACGATAATAAGTATCCACTAGACTTGGCAGTGCGGCGCGCCAAGCACGCGGTTTGATGCCAAAGGTATGAAAAATTTTCTTGCACGAAAGCACGGCATTCTGTGGCTCATCCGCCGCGTTGGGTCTGGCCGCATGGGCCTGGGCAACAACGTCCTCAAGCAGATTCTGTCGTAGGTGTTGCGCTTCGCTGAGAATAGCTTGGCCCAACGCCAGCGCGGTGCTCGATTCGTGACCACCGTAGTGATAGGTTCCCCAGAGCGGAGCTTCACAATCCAGCTGTTTGAGCACGGCCAGAATAACCCTGGCAGCGTCCTCCACTGGCGTCGGATTACCGCGTCGGTCATCCGCCAGCTGTAACACATGATCATGCTCGGCCCGAGTCAGAAAACGTGCCAGCAGCCCCCCCTCACTCTCATCCAGCATCCAGCCAAAACGCAGTAGCACGTGTCGCGGGCAAAGCGCGCGCACGCACTGCTCCATGCGCCAGAGCATCTGCCCGCGCAACCCCAGCGGCTGCGCCTCATCTTTTTCGTGATAGGCAGTGGCGCGCACGCCATCGAACACACGGTAACTGGAAGGCTGCAACAGGCGAATATCATGGTGCTGGCAAAGCTCGGCAAGACGCTCAACCGCCCGCTCCTGGGCAGCAAAGCGCTCTTCACTGACCTGCTCGGCCTGAAACCAATCAAAATAGTAGGCGAGGTTGATTACCGCATCGGGACGGGTATCGTCGATCAACTGAGTCAGACTGGCGGCATCCCAACCCTGACCGGGCGGAACCGGCGCAAGAAACCCAACCCCCTCTTCGGCCCCCTGGCGAATCAAAGCTCGCCCCAAGGTACTGCCGCCACCCAACAACAAAAGGCACATACGCATAACTAAAGGAAAGACTCCACAACCGATAGTGCTCTAGCGCTGCATGCGCTAATCAAGTCTATAGCTTTTATTATTCGGCGCCATCATGACGCATTCCGCAACCCGATGGGCACATTTCTCGCCAACTATGCCACTCAACTACAGGTTACGCGCCATAACCAGAGTCCTCTCACCATCGGCAACAACCTCACGGACCAGCTCATAGCCCAGTTCAGCGTAAAAGCCCTGGGCCGTCAACGAGGCAGGAACCGACAAACGACCGATTCCTGCACTGCCTGCGACCTGCTCGAGATGCCGGACCAGGGCTTTGCCAGCACCCTGGCGTTGCATATCTGGCGCCACGAATAGCGTGCGAATGACCTCGCCATCAAGGCTGGCAGTGGCCACCGAGCGTCCCTCGCGAAGGGCCACAAAAACTTGTCTCTGAGTCAGCAAGGTGCGCACCGCAGCCGGATCAAAGTTAGCGGCAACTCGCTCAATCACCTCTTTCGGATAGTCCCGTGCGTTACTTTGCCGCAAGGCCGACACAATGATCTGACTGATGGTTTCGGCATCAGCCAGAGTAGCAAGACGTATTGGCCAAGGCTCAAGCTTGGTATCCATACAAGGCTGTTGATTCACGCCACTGCTCCTTGCTGGAAGTCCCTCAGAGGCTAAAACGTCCCTCGCTGGCCAGTTTCTCCAGGGGCTCGCGCTGACTTGGTAGTTCACGGGCCTGTAAGTCCTCGGGCAGAGTCTCTCGGGCGGCCTGGTAACCGATGGCCACTGCGGCTTGAAATTCATAGTCCTCAGGTACTGCCAACAGACTGCGCGCCCTATCCCTGTCAAAACCACCCATGGCATGCACAGCCAAACCTGCATGGGTTGCCTGCAAAGCCAGGTTCGCCCAGGCGGCCCCGGTATCAAAGGCGTGACTGGGAAATGGCTCCGCCTGGGTTTTACCCGGAGCCTGGAAGCTGCGTTTGGACAACACGAACAATAGCGCGCTGGCATTGGCCGCCCAACGCTGATTGAAAGGCAATAGCAAATCAAGGAAACCCGCCCACTCTGGGGTATCACGCAATGCGTAGACAAAACGCCAGGGTTGAGCATTGTAGGCTGAAGGAGCCCAGCGTGCGGCTTCCAACAGGCTGTTTAGAACAGCTCGGTCGAGCGTTTCAGCGGTGAACGCGCGCGGCGACCAGCGCTCAGTGAAAAGCGAATGAATGACGTGTTCAGTCTGACGGATACTCATGGGTAACTCCTTTTCTATAGCCTGATAAACACTGGCTAGCACGCTTAGCAGGCCGTTGAAAAACTACCTGCGTTGGCAATACTGCGTTAAAAACGACCCCAAAATGCTCACTTAGAACACCTAAACTGCGTTTTTCGGCCGTTTCTGCCTCGTCTTGCCTGCCTCGCCGACATTTTTCAACGGCCTGTTAGTGATAACAAGCCTGAGCTAAGAGCTAGCTCGGCGCTCAGGCAGAACACAAAGGCTCCAACGGCGGCTCTCGGTGATCCGCCCCTAGCAGCACCGGCCTTTGTCAGCTGATCACCATAGCATGATCTTCACGCCTTCGAGTCCGTACTCTGCTGCGCGCGTCTTTCGACGCGGTCAGGGGCTGTTCATAAATAGAGAACGGGCCAGTACAGATAAGCCAGATGATGACGCACGACAGCTGCAGGCGTTAACCGCTGCAGCCCTGGGACCAGTAGCGGCTAAGCCATCTGACTGATGGTTCGGCGAAATCTTGCCAGAGATAGCACAAACATCACCGAGCCTATCGCAAACAGCAACAAAAATGGCTTCCAGGCCACTTCCAGCCCCGCTCCGCGAAACAAAATGGCTTGTCCCAACTCGACGAAGTGCGTGGTAGGCGCTATTTGCATGATGTCCTGAACCAGCTGCGGCATGCTTTCACGGGGTGTAGAGCCCCCAGAAAGCATCTGTAGTGGCAGTAGCGTCAGAATCATGAGCAAACCGAACTGCGGCATGCTGCGTGCTATGGTTGCCAAATAGATACCCAAGGAGGTCATGGCAAACAGACACAGAGCTGCGCCGCAAAGAAACAGCGCAGGAGAACCCTGAATAGGCGCATGCAGCAGGCCGCGGATAACGAAAGCCAGGGACAGCGCAGTGGCAACCAGCACCACCAAACCCATGGACCAGATTTTTGCCAGCATGATTTCCGTGGGAGTTACCGGCATGACCAGCAGATGTTCGATGGTGCCATGCTCGCGCTCGCGGATCAGTGCAGCCCCGGTCAGAATCATCGCCAACATGGCAACCGAATTGATCAGCTCCACTATGCCGCCGAACCAGGTTCGTTCCAAATTGGCGTTGTAGCGCGCACGCAGCGCCAGTTCCACCGGCAGCTCCGCGCTGGCTCGATAACGCTGGGCGAACTCATTGACCTCATCCTTGATGATCTGCTCAACATAGCCATTGCCAGTTAGCGCCTGGCTCATGCGCGTGGCATCGATATTCAACTGGACCTCTGGGGTTCTGCCTGCCAGCAGATCGCGCTGAAAATCGGGTGGAATATTCAGCGCAAAGGTGTACTCGCCGCTATCCATGCCACTATCCATTTCGCTGCGCGTGATCAGTTGCGGAGTTTTGAACCGTGGAGGCATGAAGGCAGTGATAATGCGTGCCGATAGCGGCGAATTGTCTTCATCCACTATGGCAATGGGCGCATTGTGCAGGGTCTCCGGCATGGCCGTGGCAGAACTGTAGACCTGCAAAGTAAAGACATAGACGATCAACACCAACATGGTCGGATCGCGCCACAGGCTCCACAGCTCTTTGCGTCCCAGACGCAGAATATTCATCAAGTGGCGCATGCCTTATCGCTCCTGTTTCTTCAGCAGGGCCACAGCCAGGCCTAATATCACCGGAATTGCCAGCAGCATTGGCCAGAGCGTGCCATACAGATCGCTCAGGCCCAGTTCCTTGTTGAAAACGCCACGACTGATGGAGAACATGTAACTGGCGGGGTAGATATCCCCCATCACCCGCCCTACGCCCTCCAGGGAAGACACTGGATTGATCATGCCGGCGAACTGCGAGGCCGGCAGCATGGTGCCAACCATGGCGAAAAACATCGCTGCAATCTGACTGCTGGTGACGGTGGAGGCCAGCAGCCCCATGCCCGTAGAAATAATGCAGAACAGGAAAGTGGCCAGGGTCAGTGTGGGGTAGTCGCCGGTAACGGGAACGCCGAACACACTGATCGCCAACAGGCTCATGCAGAAGAAATTGACCATGGCCAGCACTATGTAGGGTATCTGCTTGCCAAGCATAAATTCGCTACGGGTGACCGGCGTCGAATAGAGATTGAGAATCGAGCCCAGCTCTTTCTCCCTAACCACTGCCAGCGCAGTCAGCATGGCCGGCAGCATCAATAGCAAAAAGGGTATAACCGCTGGCACCATTGCCTGGAGACTTTCCACATCCGGGTTGTAGCGATAGCGACTTTCGACATCGATTAAATTTGCCGACGACGTCAGCCCCTGCTTTACCGTCTCCTCTGCAAGCCAATGCTGGTGAATGCCCTGCACGTAGCTCTGCACAGTTTCTGCCCGTTGCGGCATGGAGCCATCAACCCAGGCGGCCACCGACACCTGTTGACCACGCATCACATCACGGCCAAAACCTGCGGGAATCTCAATGGCCAAGGTCAGCTCGCCGCTTTTCATGCGCCGATCCAGATCTTCGTAACTGGTGATCTCCGGCTGCTCAATAAAATAGCGCGAGCCAGACAAACCTAGGCTGTAGTTGTAGCTGACCGAGGTCTGGTCACGATCGAGCACGGCATAGCGCAAATCCTCAACATCCAGGGTGATACCGAAACCCATCACAAATAGCAGTATCAGTGAACCACCAAGGGCCATGGTGGCGCGGATTGGATCACGCTGCAGCTCAAGGGCTTCGCGCCAGGTATAACTCAACAGGCGCTGCAGACTGAACTTACGGTGCACAGTCGCCACATGTCCCTGGGCTTGTAGCGCCGGACTGACGCTAGCCGACTCATCTTCAGGCTCCGTGCTTTGCTCCCCCCCTGCCTCTTGCAGGTAGCCGATAAAGGCTTTTTCCAGATTTTCGGCACCGCGTTTCTCCACCAGCCGGGCCGGTGCATCGCTGTCGAGAACCTTGCCCGCATGCATCATCGACATGCGATCGCAGCGCGCCGCTTCATTCATAAAGTGGGTAGAAATAAAGATGGTGACCTTATCCCGACGCGACAACTCCACCAATAATTGCCAGAAATTGTCGCGGGCAATGGGGTCCACTCCCGAGGTTGGCTCATCCAGTATCAGCAGGTCTGGCTTGTGCACCATGGCCACCGCCAAAGACAGGCGCTGGCGCATACCCAGGGGAATGCTGTCTGGCAAACTGTCGACCACCTGCTCCAGGCCAAAGCGCCTGAGCATTTCCTGTACCCGACCCGGAATTTCAGCACTGGCCACATGGAACAACTGCGCGTGCAGGACCAGATTCTGTTTGACCGTCAGCTCTCCGTATAGGGAAAACGCCTGGGACATATAACCCACACGGCGGCGGGTATCCATGTCTTGGGAGTCGACCTCATGCCCGAACAAGGAAGCCCTGCCCTCGGTAGCCGGCAGCAGGCCGGTGAGCATTTTCATGGTGGTTGACTTGCCACAGCCGTTGGAGCCGAGGAAGCCAAAAATCTCGCCACGGCGAATACGGAAGCTGACGTGATCAACTGCGGTGAAATCACCAAAGCGCATGGTCAAGCCCTGGGCTTCGATGGCGATATCGTCCTCATCCCCCATCAAGGGAGGAATCACCACCGGCGCATAGTCGCGGGTCCTTTCCTCAGGCAACAGACGGATAAAGGCCTCTTCAAGACTGCCGGTGGCCGTGCGCTCAAGCAATTGCTCCGGCGTACCTGTCGCCAATAGACGCCCTGCATCCATGGCCGCCAGCCAGTCGAAGCGCTGGGCTTCATCCATATAGGCCGTGGCCACTATCACGCTCATGTCCTGGCGATCTTCACGGATGCGGTCAATCAGATCCCAGAACTGCGCACGTGCCAGGGGATCAACACCAGTGGTAGGCTCATCAAGAATCAGAAAATCCGGGTCGTGGATCAGCGCACAGCACAAACCAAGCTTCTGCTTCATACCACCGGAAAGCTTACCCGCCGGCCGCAGCAGGAAGGGATGAAGCCCGGTGGAGCGGGTCAGATCGTCTATGCGTCGACGTCGTTCGGCCGGTCCATGACCAAACAAACGGGCAAAAAACTGTAGATTCTCCTCAACCGATAGAGTCGGATAGAGGTTTTTGCCGAGCCCCTGGGGCATATAGGCAATGCGCGGGCATACATCATCACGGTGGGCCTTGCTGAGCATATTGCCGCCCAGCACTTCGACGGTCCCTTCCTGAATGGCTCGCGCCCCTGAAAGCAGCGACAATAAGGTCGACTTGCCCACCCCATCGGGTCCAATCAGGCCAACCATCTTGCCACAGGGGATCTCCAGCGACAGGCCGTCCAACGCTTGGGCTTTACCGTAACGCAGCCTAACTGCGTCGACGCGCGCGACGACCCGGGCAGAAGTATCCATTGCTTACTCCGGCAGTCGGACGGACAACGACTCGGGCCATTCGGCCTGGGGATCGAGCTTGACCCAGGTTACCCCCGGCAAGCCGGTTTTGACCTGGGTAATATGTTCACGCAGCAACTCAGGGTCAATCTTGGCTTTGACCCGAAACATCAACTTCTGCCGTTCACTGGCCGTCTCCACGGATTTGGGCGTGAACTGTGCCTCGCTGGCAACAAAAGAGATGGTTGCGGGAATAGGAAAATTGGGCGCGGCATCGAGAACTATGCGCGCCTCGGTGTGCAGGGGAACGTTGCCGGCCACGGCTTCAGGCAAAAAGAAGGTCATATACACATCGGATAGATCCAGCAGATTGAGTACCCGACCACCAGCCGCCAACACCTCTCCAGGCTGAGCCACACGGAATTGAATACGACCATCACGCGGAGATTTCAACTCACTGTCCCGGATATCGGCATCAATGCGCTCCACGCTGGCCACTGCTGCGGTGACGCTAGAACGGCTACCGACAAGCTGCGCCTTGGCCGACTGCACCGACGCCCGGGCTGATACAGCCTGGGCCTTGGCAGCCGCTACGGCAGCCTGGGCTCCACGCACATCGGCACGATCATCATCTAACTCCTGGAGTGAAGAGGCTCCCTCCTTGGACAGGGTCTGCGAACGTGCCAGACGACGCTCAGCGGCATCCAACTCAGCCTCACGCTGCACCACGACCGCATCGGCAGCAGCAACGTCCGCTTCGCGCAAAGCCACCTCGGCCTCAGCGGCAGTCACTTGGTGCTCGGCTTGCTGACGCGTCGCATCGGCTTCGTTACGCTGCGCCTCCAGGACATCCAGCTGCATCAATGCCAGCGTCTGCCCTGCGCTGACAAAATCCCCCTCATCGGCATTGATGGAGATGATGCGGCCAGCCAACTTGCTGGAAATATCCACCTCAGTGGCCTCGATCCGACCATTACCGCTCACAAAAGCCTCACCGAGGTCATCACTGTAAAACTGCAACCAAGCCCAGAGCGCCAACAATGCGATGACAACAACTGTTGATAGGAGGCCTAAGTGCTTCTTGATAGATGGAGAAAGATTCATGGATGACCGGCCTTATCGAGTGGGCTTGGATGACGTCGGGTTGGCGGGAAGGACCGTGTGCGTGTCTGCACCGCCGCCCAGTACGGCGTAGAGTTCTACCTGGCTGGAGAGCAACTGACGACGTGACTCAACCAGCTCTTGCTGTGCATCGAGCAGATCACGCTGCGCGTCTAGAACCTCGAAGTAGGCAGAAGAACCGTTGTCATAGCGCAACTGCGCCAAACGTGCCCTCTCGGCCTGAGCATCGCGAAAGCTGCGTCTGGTCTCTACCTCAAGCGTCAACCAGCGACGTGAGGCCAAGGCATCGGAGACTTCACGAAAGGCGGTCTGAATGGTCTGTTCATAATCGACTATGGCAAGATCACGTCGTACTTCGGCCAACTCAAGATTGGCGCGCCGGTAGCCGCCATCAAAGATTGGCAAGGAGATGGTCGGTATAAAAGCCCAGGCACCGCTGCCGGAATCGAACAGGCCATCGAGCTGCTCACTGGCAGAACCCCAACTACCGGTCAGGGCGATACGCGGCAAGAAAGCAGCACGGGCGGCGCCAATATCGGCATGCCTGGCACGCAGTTGGTGCTCACTGGAGATGATATCCGGACGATTGAGCAACAGATCCGAAGGCAAGCCAGCCTGCAACTCGGCCAGCACCATATTACTATCGAAAGTCGCCAAAGGCGGCAGCGGTCCAGGGTCGGCGGCCACCAGCTCTGCCAACGCATGCAACTGTATGGCCCGACTACGGGCCAGTTGCGAATGTAGTGACTTGGCCTGGGCCAACAGGGTTTCAACCTGAATCAAATCCAGCTTGGAGATCGCTCCCACCTCGAAACGGCGCAGAAAAATGCGATAGGACTCCTCACGGCTGGCAACGGTCTGCTGGGCAATCGCTACCCGCTCATCATATTCGCGCAGCCCCAGGTAACCATCGGCCACCTGGGCGATCAAGACACAACCACAGCTTGGCGCGACGCCTCACTAGACAGCCAGCTTTCCAAGGCGGAGCTTTCCAAATCGCGCACCCGGCCCCAGAGATCCAGCTCCCAACTGCTCAGACCAATTTCGCCGCGATGCTCGCCACTGGTCAAAGAGCGACCTGTGCTATTGAGGTCGCCCGGCACTTTGGAACGTGCCCCTTGGGCATCGATGGAAAACTCGGGAAAGCGCTCCGAACGCTGAATCTGGAAGCTCGCACGAGCCTCTTCGACCCGTAACAACGCAGTGCGCAGGTCGCGATTATTATCCAGGGCCGTGCGGATAAGCTGCTGCAGTTGCGGATCGGTAAAATACAGCTCCCATGCCAGGCTCTGGGCGCTGCCGGCGGCAGCATTCACCGCCGCAGGCTCATCGATATAAGTAGAGGGCACAGGTAAGGCGGGCTGCTGGTAAGAGGGAGCCAAACTCCAACAGCCGCCCAGCATAAAACCAAGCCCAGTAACGCAGGAAAGATAAAGAGCAGCCTTAACAGATGCAGCAACACTGACAACCCTGCTGGCTACCCGAGCCTGGGCAGATGCCTCAGCGCAGCCCACCCTTAATCCGGGATGAGCGTCACCCAACAGCGGAGCGCTTGAGTTTGCCAGCACGCCAGCAACCCCCAGTGGGCATGAGAAATTTTTTCTAGAATTAGCGTCAACCCGTAAGTCAGATGCTAAGCGCTGCCGAGCCGCCCGCAATGAAGTCATGGAGTCTTGCTTGGGGGGTGCGACTGATGGCATCCATCGGCTCCTTGGCGAACACAGTAGAAGTCATGCGTCTGGAAAAACAAGTCACAGGCGGGCCGATCCTAGCAGACCCGGCAACTTACGACCATGCGGTCGTTTTATTTTGCAAACAGTTTTTCGCTATCACCATTGAGGTCGGTAGTAACCTGAAAACTACAAATTAAACGGAGAAGTCTCTTGCCCGAAACAACCTCTGACGAAGATAACCGCCAGCAAAAGCAACGCCGCCGCTACCTGAAGTCGGCAGAGCGCAAACAAGAAATACGCGATGCGGCCTTGGTTGAATTTTCCAACCATGGCTATGCGGCCACAACCATGCACAGCATCGCAAAACGTGCTGGCATGTCTAAAACGGGAATCTATTCACATTACAAGAGCAAAGAAGAGGTTTTCGAAGATCTATTGATGACCGTCCTAACCTTGCCCCCCAGCAAAACTGTCGAGCAACTGGAGACCCACGACTATTGCCTGCACGACATAGTAGAAAACTACGTTGAGCAGCTTTATTCGGTCATGGACGAGCCGCGTACACAAAGCGTCTTTCAGTTACTGGTCACGGAAAATCGCCGGGTTCCGGACGTGGTCCGGCGCTGGTATCAGAATGTAGTTGAAGTACGTATCAAAAATGAGAAAAAAATCGTCGACGAATGTGTTGCCAGAGGCATCATGCGCGAGAGCGTGCTTAGCGAATGCTTCACGCTCTCCGTCTCCCCTTTCATCCATGCGTCACTGCAACAATTATTACTAAAAGATGATTCGCCGATGTCCATTAGTCAGATGCGCAAAGCGCACAAAAAACTGATGCTAGAGATGCTCCAGCCTCGCTAAAAATCTTTTCTATTTAAAATAGCTACTTGATTATTCAAGGATTTATTTGATCTATGAAAACCTACGGCATTTGTTTAGCGTTGCCAACATTATACTGACACTAAACAACAAGATTCCCCTAGGTGATATCGTTAGACAATCACACGACAATGATTTTCTCCTCTCCCGCAGGAAAGGGCTATGCGTGAGCATAAAGGTCACAGCAGTAATCGGCTCAAACGGCATTTTGCCCAACGCGTCGTCCATCGTTCACGTCATGTACTAGAAATCTGGCAGCGACTGCGCGCTAGCGCTTGGTCGGCAGAGGGTTTGAGTGAACTGCGCCAAGCAACACAGCTTTTGCAGCATTATGCCGAGCGATTCGAGCAAACCACTCACCAGCAATTAGCTAGCGAACTTTTGCTCTGCCTGGATCAAGCCCAAGTCAATCACGGCCGTCTTAATCTCGGAGCAACCCGCAAACTCAACAAGCTGATGCGGAGCCTGTCGGAAACCGGTCTGCGCCATGACGACCAACTGACAAGCACTCAGCTGCCGCCGCAGCGCAAACCCGCCTATCTTGCCTTGCAGAATTTTGAGCGCAGCGAACGCCTCGCTCAGCAGCTTAATTTTTTCGAGGTGTGCGCCCTAGCCCTGGAAAGCCCTAGTGCATTGCGTAAAGCAATAGACGAGAGTTCTCCCGCAGCAATTCTCATGGACATAAATTTTGCCGGTCCCGGCAATGGCTTGCAACTGGCTAATGCCCTACAGCAAGGTCGTGCAGAAAAAATTCCTCTGTTATTTTACAGCGACGAAAATACCGACACACGCACCTTGCTGGCGGCTGTTCGGGCCGGAGGCGGTGCGCTCTTCAACGGAACACTGGATGTCTCCAGCCTGCTCGAACGTATTGAGTCCATCACGCACATTAGCCAGGACGATCCCTATCGCGTACTTATTATCGATGACTCCCGGGCGCAGTCGCTGTATACCGCGCGGGCCTTGAAGAATGCAGGCATCATCACTCGGACCCTGAATGACCCCATCAAAACCATGGACGAGTTGGCTGTCTTTCAGCCTGACCTGATCATTCTCGACATGTACATGCCCGAGTGCAACGGCACCGAGCTGGCCCAGGTAATTCGCCACGATGACCGCTATGTCAGCGTCCCTATCATTTACCTGTCTGCTGAAGACGATCTGGACAAGCAGCTCGACGCCATGAGCGAAGGCGGCGATGACTTTCTCACCAAGCCCATCAAGCCCCGCCATCTGGTCGCCACCGTGCATAATCGAGCCGAGCGTGCTCGCAACCTAAAAGCACGCATGGTACGTGACAGCCTCACCGGCCTGTTCAACCATACCTATATTTTGCAACTACTGGACGAAGCACGTATTCGGGCTGAGCGCGATCAACAGCCCTTGAGCTTCGCCATGCTCGATATTGACCACTTTAAAAAGGTCAACGATACCTATGGTCACCCCATGGGCGACCGTGTGATCAAAAATCTATCGACCTTTCTCAAACAGCGGCTGCGCCAATACGACCGTATTGGCCGTTATGGCGGCGAGGAATTTGCCGTAATCATGCCCAATACCCAAGCCAGCGCAGCCGTCCATGTGCTTGACGATATTCGTCAACGCTTCGCGGAAATACATTACCCAGCATCGCCACATGACCTGAGCTGTACTTTCAGCTGTGGCGTTGTAGAGCTACGCGCAGGCATGGACAGCAATATGCTTACCAAACAGGCCGACATGGCTCTTTACCAAGCAAAACAAGCGGGCAGAAATAGGGTGATGGTCTTTGCAGACATCTCAGTGCACAGCAAGCAGCGCGCTGAGCTTTAATCCTGAGCTAAACCTCAATGCAGCCCGTTTTTTGTACCTTGCCACCGTGAGTTACAGAAAACCCCGCTTCTACGACTTAAGTCCCATGTCGGATGACGCCAGACTCAGCCACCATAGAAGGAGAACAACAACAGCGGAGCCTGCCATGCAACCAGCAGACGACTTTACCCAGGCAGGTAGGACTGCGGTACGACAAAACATCCAGGGCACCGTGGAGTTCTTGCAGAAATTCCCGCCGTTCAACCAGATGGATAATGCCGACCTGCTCTACTTGGTCGAGCACTGCCAATTGCGCTTCTATGCCGAAGGCGATTCCATCATTGCGCCGGCTGATGGCCCAGTACGGCACTTTTACATCGTCAAGCAGGGCCGCATACACGGCCAGCGTCCCCATTCGATACAGCGAGGTACAGAAACCACCTTCGAGATCACTCGCGGCGAGTGTTTTCCAATAGCAGCACTGCTTGGCGAACGAGCCACCCGCACCGCGCATCTGGCGGCAGAAGACAGCTTCTGCCTGATGCTAGACAGAGTCGATTTCACTTGGTTGCTGGCTCAATCCGCAGTTTTTCGCAACTTCGCACTGCGTGGCGTCAGCAGCCTGCTGGAACAAGTCAATCAGCAGGTACAGATGCGTGCCGTAGAAACCCTGGGGTCACAGTATTCATTGGATACCCCGCTAGGCCAGATCGCAATGCGCCAGGCACTCTCCTGTCCACCCGAGATGCCGCTGCGCAACGCAGTACGGCTAATGCATGAGCAGCAGGTGGGTAGCATCGTCATAGTCGATCCAAAGCTGCGTCCCCAGGGTATTTTCACCCTGCGCGATCTGCGCCGTGCGGTGGCCGACGGCAGTGTGCTGGAGCAGCCCATCAGTCAATTGATGACGCAAACACCCTTTCACCTGCCACCGAGCGCCAGCGCTTTCGATGCGGCCATTGCCATGACCGAACGTCATATAGCCCATGTCTGCCTGGTGGAACGGGGCCAGCTGTGCGGCGTGGTATCCGAACGTGACCTGTTTTCCTTGCAGCGGGTCGATCTGGTGCATCTGGCTCGAACCATTCGCCATGCAGAATCCGTGGAGCGCCTCACAGAGCTACGCCAGGATGTACATGGCCTGGTCGATAACATGCTCGCCCACGGCGCCAGCGCAACCCAGATCACCCACATCATTACTCTGCTCAACGACCACACCGTATGCCGGGTGATAGAGCTTACCCGCGATGAATTGGGTGATCCGGGTGTACCCTTCACCTGGCTGTGCTTTGGCAGCGAAGGCCGTCGCGAGCAGACCCTGTATACCGACCAGGATAACGGCATGCTGTTCGAGGCCGAGGATGCAGACAGTGCAGAGGCGCTTCGCCAGCGTCTGCTACCTTTGGCCAAGGAGATCAACCAGCGCCTGTCACGCTGCGGCTTCAGTTTGTGCCAGGGCAGAATCATGGCAGGCAATCCAGAGTTATGCCTGTCACGCCAGGAATGGTCGAAGCGCTTTGCTGGATTTGTACGTGAAGCCTCACCAGAAAATCTGCTGGCTTCAACCATTTATTTCGATCTTCGCGTGGTATCGGGCGATATCCTCGCCTGTGAGCAGTTGCGCGAAGAGCTACTGGCACAGATCGCCGACAACCGTTTTTTTCAACGCCTGATGGCCGATAATGCCCTGCGCCATCGGCCACCCGTAGGACGCCTACGGGACTTTGTGGTAGCTCGCCGTGGTGCCGAAAAGGCTACCTTGGATCTCAAGGTGCAAGGCCTTACTCCCTTCGTCGATGGTGCACGCCTACTCGCCCTGGCCCATGGCATCAAGGCCTGCAACACCCAGCAGCGCTTGCATGAACTTAGCGCCTGCGGGGTGATAGAGCCCCAGGACGGCGCAGCCTTCGAAGAGGCTTATCACTTCATTCAGCAGACCCGCCTGCAGCAACATCAGATGCAGGCTCGACATCAGCAGCCTTACTCCAACCGCCTCGATCCGGACAGTCTTAACCATCTGGATCGACGCATTCTCCGTGAATCCTTTCGCCAGGCTCAACGTCTGCAAGGCAAGCCTGGCGCTGCGCTATCAGCTATGAATGCCCTGACCTGGCTTACCCGTCGCCGTTCCCAGCTGTCCAGTGCACAGCAACGGCGCCGAGCAGCGCTACCCGCGCCAGCCATTGCCGGCCATGCCGCACTGCGGCAACAACGCCTAGTGATACTGGACCTGGAAACCAGTGGCCTGAATACCAGACGTGATCAGGTGCTGTCCATCGGCGCGATCGCCATTGAAGCAGGCGCCATCCAGTTCGCACAACAGTTCGAATGCACGCTGTTACGGGCTCAGCAGCAGATCAGCGCCAGCGTGTTGATCCATGGCCTAGCCCCCAGCAGCATTGCCGCAGGCACCGATCCCTGCGAGGCGCTACTGGGTTTCATGGAGTTTCTCGGCGATAGCCCTGTACTGGCTTTCCATGCCGGATTTGATCAACGCATGCTGGCTCGCGCCCTGAAGGAGAGTTTGCAACTGCGCCTGCGCCACCCTTTCTTTGATGTAGGCCGAACTGGCAGCACTGATCTGCCCCGAGGCGAATCTGCGCAATGCCGGCCTGGACGACTGGATCAGCCACTTCGGTCTGCACGTTGGCCAACGCCATCACGCCAGCGCCGACGCTTTGGTCACCGCCGAACTGATGCTGATTCTGCTTAGCCGTGCCCAGCGGCAGCAAATCGATAGCCTGCAAAAACTGCAACAACGCCTGCAACAGTGGCGCACCAGGCAACAGCCGCCATCACTTTAAAGCCCCAAACAACGCAACAACTGGGCTATGGATGCCGAGGGTGGACGCCACTTCCACCGTACAGGCGCTTTACAGCCCCCGAGCCGGAGCTGGCGATTTCCCGGCCGCCACGGCACCCACAGCCTTCTGCAGTATAAGGACAATGCTTGAGCCTGCCATCGGCCAGGCTGCAATGGCAAGGCCGCTGCGCAAAAAACCTAGCAATAACCACAGGCCTTGGCTTATAGGTCCCGCATCAGCAGGGCAAACTGCAGATCCAGCTCAGCTGGCAGCGGCAGATAGACTATATGGCCATCACCGGGTGCCACAGCAATGACCTGACCAGCTTGGTTTTCCAGATGCTCCAGGGTGAAGCGCAGATTGCCCTTGGGCGTCATCAGCTCCATGCCGTCGCCCACCGCAAAACGATTCTTCACCCGTACTTCGGCCAGATCACCACGGCGCTCGCCGCTCAGCTCGCCAACAAACTGCTGGCGCTCGGACAGCGAACTGCCGTGCAGGTAGTTCTGATACTCGTCATGCACATGGCGACGCAGGAAACCCTCGGTATAACCTCGATGGGCAAGGGACTCCAAGCTGTCCATCAGACGGCGATCGAAGTCACGTCCAGCCACCGCATCGTCGATGGCCTGGCGATATACCTGAGTCGTGCGTGCGCAGTAATAGTGACTTTTGGTACGCCCCTCGATCTTCAGCGAATGCACGCCCATGTGCGTCAGGCGCGCCACATGCTGTACCGCACGCAGATCGCGGGAATTCATGATATAGGTGCCATGTTCATCCTCGAACACTGGCATCTGCTGCTCGCGATCCTCCAGCACGAATACCTGCTCAGTCGGTGCCCCCATGCCGAGGGTCGGCTGCACTTCGCGGACAATCTCACCCAATTCGTTCTCAGCCGCGCCCTTAAGATCATACTGCCAACGGCAGGCATTGGTGCAGGCGCCCTGATTAGGATCACGGCGGTTGAGATAACCGGACAACAGGCAACGCCCCGAATAGGCCATGCACAGGGCGCCATGGACAAAGACCTCCAGTTCCATCTGTGGTGCCCGCTGACGGATTTCTTCGATCTCCTCCAGAGACAGCTCCCGGGACAGTATCACCCGTTCGACGCCCTGACTTTGCCAGAACAAGACACTGGCCCAGTTCACCGCATTGGCTTGCACCGACAGGTGAATATGCATCTGTGGATAGTGCTCGCGTACCAGCATGATCATACCGGGGTCGGACATGATCAGCGCGTCCGGCTGCATCTCCACCACTGGCCGCAAGTCCTGTAAAAAGGTTCTCAGCTTGGCATTGTGTGCGGCAATATTGACCACTACATAAAACCGCTTGCCCAGGGCGTGGGCCTCGGCAATACCTTGAGCCAGATGGGCATGATCGAACTCGTTATTGCGCACCCGTAGACTGTAACGGGGCTGACCGGCATAGACTGCATCCGCGCCATAGGCGAAGGCGTAGCGCATACTCTTCAGACTACCCGCAGGTGACAGCAATTCAGGGCGAAGGGTAGGACTAGGCATGACGACTGGCTCGAAAAAAGGGCAAAATTTTAGACGAATAACACCTCCAGCTTCATTGACCCAGATCTACCACGAACCGAGTTTATGATTCGTTGTTTGCTTTCGGGCGGCTCGAAACAATTGGGCAAGTTGCCGGGCCAATAGACGAGCTGCGACACGCTCTTCGCGCAGACCCAGGCTCATCGCCGATACCACAAGCGAAAAAAACCCAGTCCCAGCAGCAGCGCAAGTTGCACCATGGCCACACACAACTGCAAAAAGAACCTCAGTATCTCATTCCTGACGCCGTCAGGAGAGCCGATCAACCATATCCAAAAGCCCTCTGAAAATAAGAGCAAAGCGAATTCAGCAAAGGGTCTACCAGTCAATATCAACAACTCGATCCAGTCGAAGCGGCCAACAAACATCAGGCTGACCAACAGTAAAACCACCAGACACAGTCCCAGAAAACAACACGCAAGAAATTGCAGCAAGCAGCGCATAGTAATCTCCAAGGGCGCACATAGCGCACGCCCCAGCCAAGGTTCAGGGATTTACCAGCGTATCGCTGACGGTCGGGCGACCCACTGCGTACCAGTCGAGCTTGCGGGTCAGCAGCATCACGCTGCCCAGCACAGCAAATACCAATAGAGAGCCAAGCAGCAGGGCATAATCCTCTGCGTCGAGCACGACATAGAGCACCCCATATAAAATCGCCAACAGCACGCCGAAAGCGCCACCACGTGACCAACTGCGCAGCACGCTGCTGACATAGCAGGTATTCAGCGCCACACAAGCCAGGGCAGAAGCCGCATAGGCCAGAGCGAATCCCAGATGCTCGGAGAGCGACAGCAGTAATAAATAAAACAAAGCCAGAGACATGCCCACCAAGGCGTACTGCATAGGATGCACGGCCAAGCGCTTGAGCACTTCAAAGAGAAAGAACACCGCGAAGGTCAGGGTAATAAACAGCAAGGCATACTTTACCGCGCGATCCGACTTCAAGTACTGATCCACTGGCTCGATGAAGCTGACACCGAAAGTTTTTTTATTCATCTTCATGCATCCGTATTCGCCGCAGTCGTTGAACAATTCCTGCATGTCGGTGGCGAAAAAGCTGGCTTGCCAAGTGGCTTTAAAACCCTGATTGGTGACCTCGCGTTGCACGGGCAGGAACTCACCGATAAAGCTTGGATGGGGCCAATCAGACCTCAGGGTCACCTGACTTTCACGGCCAACAGGGGTTATGCTCAGCTTCCCTGTACCCTGTAATTTGAGATCGAAAGCAAAATCGAACAGCCGCTCCTTGCGCAGATCTGCGCCAGGCAAGGGTGCATGCACGCCACGCCCCAGCTGATCATCACCACTGCCGGGTTCGAAACTCAGGCTAGCACCGTCGATGCGCAGCTTGAGATCATTGCCGATACCACGCACGTCGCTGATACCAACGGCGATGAAAGGCGAATCGAACTGGTAGTCGTGCAAATCCTTGTCAATCCCGTAGTCTGCAGGAACCCGGAACTGGCCGCTGATCTGGCTTTCACTATGATACAGACGCGCCCGGTAGATCCCGCGCTGACGCAGCTCGGTATGCACCTGTCCATCCAGCACGAAACGTTCTGGTAGAAAATACAACCGGCCAGAATTCACCGTCTCCTCCAAATAACGCACCTTGGTAACGGCGTCGGTCTGCCAGTGACGCTCAGTCTTGCGGTAAGGCACTACCACCACAGGTCCGGTGATGCGCTGCTGGCGACTGGAACTGCGGGCGATGTCCTGCAGCACCTGATCGCGCAGTTGCATGCGCCAGTCAATCAGATTGTCGATCTGCGACAGTGGAATTATTAGCAGCAACATTAGCCCGGCAATGGTGCCTAGCTTCAGGATTAATGTTCGACTCATGGCATCGCGCTCCGTACAGTGGTAATACCAGCAGTCTGCTGCCCGCATGTGGAAACGGTGTGGAGCACGCATGGAGATTCTATGGATTTCAGCAGCACCGATAGCTGCTGCACCAGCGCTTGCGACATGCCAGTGACGACAAAGGCTGACTCAGAGAGCAAAACTCAGGCGTACCTGCACTCCCTCTACAACATTGGTGACTTGTAACTCGGCACCATGCAACTGCGCGACCTCTTGTACAAAATTGAGCCCCAGGCCGGTGCTCTTACGCCCACTGGCGGGGCGTGCTAGTGAATAGAAACGCTCACTTAAACGATTCAGAGCATAATCTGGAATCGCGGGTCCCTGATTGAACAGTTGCACATGCAGCCGGGAGGCATCGCACTGCGCACTAAAGCGAATCAATCCATCTGCGGGGGTGAAATCCAAAGCATTGTCCAGCAGATTGGACAACGCCTGACGCAGTAAAAATCGTTCTCCACGAACGCAAAGTGTCGCTTCAAGCAGATTCTCCACACGCACCTGGGCACATTCGATACGTGCCTCCTGGGCCTGTAGCAGCTCGTCCACCAGTCTTTGCAGATTAATCTCCACACACTCATCCAATCCCTGGCGCTGCTCTACCTGGGCCAGGTGCAAAAGACGCTCGACGAGGTTCTGCAGACGCTCGCTCTCACTAATGATATTGCTCGAAAAACGTTTACGTTGCTCTTTGGGCAATTCATCGTCGAGCAATTCCGCAGCGCCGCGAATCGCCGCCAACGGACTCTTCAATTCATGGGTCAAGGTATGCACGTAGCGTTCGACGTATGCCTTACCCTCCAACTCGGTACGCATGTGCTCTACCGCCCGGGCCAACTGGCCGAGCTCACCACTGCGCAGCGGAGGCAGCTCGGCACGCTGTCCCTCGCTGACTGCCTGGGCATAATGGGTCAAACGGCGTAAGGAGACACTCAGCCACCAACTGAGCAGCCCGCCAACCAGCAAGCCCAAGACAATCAATACGCCGCCAAGCCAAGCCAGGCGATACTGCGAACGCGCAATGTATGGCTGTAAGGTACGATTGGGCTTGGCTACCGAGACGACACCGATGATGCGCCCCTCATCGATGATCGGCGCAGCCACATACATCACCGAAGAATCCGGGTCGTCAGGATTCTCGCGGGTTGAGCGCGCACCATAGCGACCACGCAGGGTCAGGTAGACATCGTTCCAACGTGAATAGTCCTGCCCTACCGCCAAACCACTGGAGTCAACCAGGACTCTGCCACGTTCGTCGGTGACATAGATCCGGTGATTAACCTGATTCTTCTCTACTCCCCAGATTTGCGCATCTGGCTGCCGCTGGCCATAAGCCTTGAGCAGTGCTGACAACTGTCCTTGGCCCAACTGTCCGTCACGAAGTTCCTTGCGCAGCAGAACTGCCAGCAAGTTAGCGGTGTCCACCAAGGTTTCTTCGGTGGACTGGCGCACGCCAGGACGAATTTCTTCCATTACCGTGCTCAGCACGAACCAGCCAGAGAGGCCGACGAACAGAAAATAAGCCAAGAAAATACGCACGCCCAATGGCATCAATATCTCTCCTCGCCCAGCTTCATCGCATCACTGCAGACGCAGGCTGTAACCCAACCCGCGATGGGTCTGAATGGGCTCGGCGGCGGGGGCTATCTGCCGTAGCTTGGCACGCAGGCTTTTGATATGGCTATCAATATTGCGCTCGTAGCCAGCATCGCAGGCAACCCCCAGGGCGTCGAGCAATTGCTCACGACTGAACACACGCTCGGGCTGTGCCAACATGTGCTGCAGCAGTTGGAACTCCAGTCGAGTAAGACTCAAGGGCCATCCGTGGTACTCGATGCGTAGCCGCTCGCTGTCCAAACGAAAGGGGCTATCGGCATCAATCACAACTCCCTGGTGGGCCCCCACACGCTTGAGAATGGCCTTAACTCTCGCGACCACCTCGCGCGGGCTAAAGGGCTTTACCACATAATCGTCGGCGCCTATTTCCAGCCCCACCACGCGATCGACCTCGTCACTACGTGCAGTAAGGAAAATCACCGGCACATCGGAGAAGCGTCGCAGTTTCTTGCAGGCCTCAAAGCCGCTGATATCCGGCAGCCCCACATCGAGAATGACTAAATCGATGGATGCTTGCTGCAGCAGCACCAGCGCCTCCCCTGCCAGACTCGCCCAACGGGTAGCGAACCCTTCGGCTTGCAAGGCGAACATTAGGGTGTCGGCGATCGCGGCTTCATCTTCGACGATCAAAACGCTCGTCATCTTGAGTTCCCTTATAGCGACCAAGCCTGAAAGACTGCGACAGCCTGTTTAAGCGGTCAAGAACAATACACAAAAGCTGTGGATAAAACTGTGGTTATTCTTTGGAAGATCGGCGTAACAGCCCGAACAGCGCCTGTTACACGACCATGATCATTTTTTGACCGGCACCTTAAAGCAAATACAATTTATTGAATTTAAAGAGTTTTTCGCTAAAGAAAGGATTACTTCACAAGCTATAAAAAGTCTCTAAAGCTGACAAACAGCTCACAGAATCTTTGGAATAATCTGTGAATAACCTTAGGAAAGATGGCTGAAAGCCTTACCAGATAAGGCCTACAGCAGGTCGTACGTTTTTTCGACAAAAAACAATCAGCCGAGCTCCTGACAGTGTTGCGCTGAACGCTGGCTTTCGGACCGACCCAGGACGCGACAAGCAGGCAAGGGACTGACTAAGCCCGGCCCCTGCACTTAGAGTACTTGTCCAAGAAAAGCTTGGGCCCGAGGGTCCTTGGGCTGAGCGAAAAACTGCGCAGGCGGAGCATCCTCCAACAGTTTGCCATGGTCGAAAAACAACACACGATCGGCCACTTCACGGGCAAAGCCCATTTCGTGGGTCACACAAATCATGGTCATTCCTTCCACCGCCAACTGCTTCATCACATCCAATACTTCGCCGACCATTTCCGGATCCAGCGCAGAAGTAGGCTCATCGAACAACATGACCTTGGGGTCCATGCACAGTGCACGGGCGATGGCCACCCGCTGTTGCTGTCCGCCAGAAAGGCGCGAAGGATATTCGTTTACCTTCTGGCCAATGCCAACCTTATCCAGTAGGGCTCGGGCCTTACTCTCGCGCTCGGCCTTGCCACGCTTGCGCACCACTTTCTGGGCCAGACAAAGGTTCTCCAGCACCGTCATGTGGGGAAACAGGTTGAAATGCTGAAACACCATACCGACCTCGCGCCGGTAGGCGTTGATATCAGTTTTTGGATTGGCCAGATCGACGCCATCAATACTCACCGAACCGGCATCCAGTGCCTCAAGACCGTTAAGACAGCGCAAAAAAGTCGACTTGCCGGAACCAGATGGACCAATCACCACAAGTACCTCACCCCGCGCCACCTTGGTACTCACCCCATCGACGGCGCGCACATGCTGACCACGGGCGTCGAATACTTTGATCAAATCAGAAACTTCAATCACTTTGCGCGAGCCTCCGTTCCAGGCGATGGGCTATCTGCGACAGCGGCAGGTTGATCACCAAGTAAAGCGCGGCGACACAAAACCAGATTTCAAAGGTGGAAAACGAGGTGGTAATGGCCTCACGGCCGCTCTTGGTCAGTTCGGTAATGGCAATCACCGAAACCAGCGAGGTATCTTTGACCAGACTGATAAACTGCCCCGCCAATGGCGGCAGCACACGCCTGAAGGCCTGCGGCAGAATCACATGACGCATCGATTGCGAAGCATTAAGCCCCAAGGAGCGCGCCGCTTCGTTCTGGCCTCTGGCAATGGATTGAACCCCTGCGCGGACTATTTCACCGACATAGGCGCCGGTAAATAACGCCAGTGCAGCCACCCCAGCAAATTCACGGGACAGGTTGAGCACGGTACCGATAAAGAAATAGAAGATGAAAATCTGTACCAGCAGCGGCGTGCCTCGTACCAGTTCGACATAGAGTGTGGACAGATGGCGCAGGGTCGGATTAGTCGACAAACGACACAACCCGGTGACCAGCCCCACCAGCAATCCAAATACCCCTGCTGCGCAGGAAATCCACAAGGTGGTCCATAAGCCCCAGAGCAGCGGTCCTGCAGCCCAATGCCGGGTCACGCCAAGCAGATCGCCCTCGGCAATATCCTCTCCCTCGGCAAACTGCAGACTGTCGCGGGCGACGTTAAGTTGCTGCTCACTGCCATCTTCAGCGCGCAGGGTTATCTGTGCATCATCACCCAGGGCGTTGATGCGTTCAATGCGGCCATAATCGGTAGAGCGCTGCTCCACCTCGGCGTGGTAAACAAAGTACTGCGGCACCCGGTTCCAGCGCCACTCGTAAGCAATTCTTGAGGTGGAATACCAGAGGCCGTAAACAACCAGCGCAAGGATCAAACCCGTCAGCAGATGCCAGATCCAGGTTCGGCGTTGTTTTCTAATCACTGTTGGTCTCGCTTGCAGCGCTGCCTTAATGGGCAGGTCGGCTTAACGCAACCTGCCCAATCTATGGATCTTTGCGGCGGTAGCCGTCAGTCCATGTCCTTCAGCCAATCAGTGTTCTTGAACCACTTGGCATGGATGCGATCATAGGTGCCGTCTTCACGAATCTGGTGCAGCCAATTATTGATCCAGTTCAGACTGTCGTAATCGCCTTTTTTCAAGCCGAAGGCCAGAGGTTCGAAGGTAAAGGGCTGATCGAGAAATACCAGCTTGCCGGCACCAGCCTTGTTTACCGCGACCACGTTGTAGGGCGCATCGTAGATGAAGGCATCGGCCTTGCCGTTGACCACATCCATTACCGCTTCCTGCTCATTGTCGAAACCACTGTATTTGGCTTGGCTGATCAACTTCTTGGCGACCATTTCCCCAGTGGTGCCAATCTTCGAGGTAATGCGGTACTCGTCACGGTTCAGATCTTTGTAGCTTTTGACCTTTTCGGCCAAGTCCTTGCGTATCAACAAGGTCTGCCCCACGACGATAAAGGGTTCAGAGAAATTGATACGCAGATTGCGCTCCTGGGTCAGGGTCATTCCCGAGCCGATAAGATCGAACTTGTCAGTCAACAGCGCCGGGATTATGCCATCGTAACTGGTAGACACCAGTTCCAGCTTGACGCCCATGGCCTTGGTCATGGCCTTGAGCAGGTCAACTTCAAAGCCGATAATCTCGCCCCGCTTGTTGGTCATTTCAAAAGGCATATAGGTCGGGTCCAGCCCCACGCGCAAGGTACCGCGTTTGACCGCATCATCAACGACACCGGCCTGGGCCAGGCTAGTAAAGGCACAGGCTGCTAACAGCAGTGAGGAGAAAAGTTTTTTCATTGTTGTTCCTAAAGGACGGTTGTGGGCAAACAAAATGGGCAGCGCCCTGAAACGGGGCACGGCCTTACCTCAAGCCTACTTAGAGCATGGGGCGGAATCCTAACCTTGCACGAGGGGAATTTCGATAGCTGCGATAGCTGAAAGCAATACTCCGGAGCCAAGCCCGAGCTCTAGTTCCCGCCCGCCCTAAAAGCAGTTATCAAATATCGAGCCAAAAGGTCACTGGCCCATCGTTAACCAAGTGTACCTGCATGTTGGCCGCAAAACGCCCACTGGCCACCTGCCGATGCTGCAGACGGGCCTGCTCTAGTAATTGATCGAACAGCGCCTCACCCAAGGCTGGCGGCGCCGCCGTAGAAAAGCCAGGGCGTAAGCCGCTGCGGGTATCGGCCGCCAGGGTGAACTGTGAGACCAGCAACAGTCCACCATCGATATCCTTGAGTGAGCGATTCATGCGTCCGGCTTCGTCACTGAACAGCCGAAAATTCAGCAGCTTGTGTAGCAACTTGCTACAGCTGGCCTGATTGTCCCGGGGCTCAACCCCCACCAACACCAGTAATCCTTGCTCGATGGCGCCAACCACCTCACCTGCAATTTCCACCCGAGCACTGCTCACCCGCTGCAGCAGCGCCTTCATGCTTCGTCTGGAGCCAGATCCAGCAAGCGCCGCGCCATCTGTTCGGCTGCGCGCACCAGGGCATCGGTAATCCCAGGCTCGGAGGCCGCGTGGCCAGCCTCTCGGATAATCTGCAACTCACTATTGGGCCATGCTTGGTGCAACGCCCAGGCATTATCCAGTGGACAGATCACATCATAACGACCATGCACTATGACACCAGGCAAGTGGGCGATCTTCGGCATATCGCGCAATAACTGGTCAGTTTCAAGGAAGGCATTATTAACAAAGTAGTGACATTCGATGCGGGCAATGGACAGCGCTCGGTGCCCCTCGACAAAGCGCTCGACTATATGTGAGTTCGGCCGCAAGCTGGCGGTACGTCCCCTCCCAGCACGACCAGGCCTTGGCTGCATGCATCTGGGCAATTTGATCACTGCCGGTCAGGCGCCTGTAGTAGGCCTGCATCAGGTCTCCCTGCTCCTCCTCAGGGATGGTTGCAAGATAATCCTGCCAGTAGTCCGGGAACAGTCGACCTGCACCTTCCTGATAGAACCAGTGGAAATCTTGCGGCCGGCACAGGAAGATCCCGCGCAGAATCAAACCATGTACACGCTCGGGATGGCGTTGTGCATAGGCCAAAGACAGGGTCGAACCCCAGGAACCGCCAAACAACACCCATTTATCTATCCCTAGGTGCTCGCGGATCCGCTCCATGTCAGCAACCAGATCCCAGGTACTGTTGTTCTCCAGGCTGGCGTGGGGCGTACTGCGACCGCAACCCCGCTGATCAAAGGTAACAATGCGATAGAGCGCCGGGTCGAAATAACGTCGACTGGCCGCATCACAACCTGCACCAGGTCCGCCATGGACGAACAGCACCGGCAAACCATCCACAGAGCCACTCTCATCTAGGTAGAGAATGTGCGGCTCATCCACCGCCAGGGAGTGGCGAGCGTAGGGTTTGATCTCGGGATACAGCGTCAGCATGGTGCACTCCTGCAAGACTAATATAGCGGGCTATAACCATTCGGATAGATCAGGGCCTATTCTCGGCATAATAACCACAAATGATCCCCCGACACATGGAAGGCCGTAGATTCAACCAGATTGCGCCCATGGTCTGTACCAGTTGGTGACTTCTCCGTTAGATGCAATCACAGGCTAGCTTGAGGGCCGCAATGGATGCAACATCATTTCAACACCACACAAAACCATGATTCAAAGTACGCCTTTAAAATTCCTCAAGACTTAAACCACCAACACCGCCGGAAAGGCAAACAGAGACTGCCCGCCACAAGGGGCCTGAGCAGTGCGTCAGCAGCTCTGGGGATCATGCACGCGGGAACCTTAGAACCTGGACTGGCGCGCCAAAAGTGACTGCTAGGCAGGCTCAATATGCGGCCTCTGCCCCCTTGCGCCAGATCAGTTTCTTGGTGTCGTAGCCCTGGGCACGGGCGGTGGCGAGCAGATCATCGCGCTGCTCGGCAGACAGTTGCGGCGTACGCGATAGCAACCAGAGATACTCTCGATTTGGACTGCCAACCAAGGCCGACTGGTAGCCAGAGTCAAGCCTCAGCACCCAATACTCCGCGGGAAATAGGCGACTGAACAGGCTATCGAAGCTGATCCGAAGCTTCTCTGTCTTGCCAGGCAACTCTGCTACCGCCCTGCCATTGACCTGGCGCCATACTCCGTTACTAGCTCGGCAACGATTGCTGACCTTCATACTGCCATCGGTCTGCAAAACATAATTTGCCTCTGACTCGACACAATCACGCTGGAACTGCACGGGCAGGCGCGCGATTTCGTACCAGGTACCCTGGTAACGCTTGAGATCGACCGTCTTGACAGTGTGTGGCGGCGCCATTCCAGTGCCTGAGTTGGCACATCCACCCAAGCAAATTGCGGCCAACAGCAACAGACTCGAAGTAATCTTGCCCATTATTTCAAACCCTTGGCAGAAAACATCACCACCTTGTCGCCTGCGTACTGCACGCTGATAAAGCTGACCTGATCGCCCCAGGTGCAGCTGGACATGCCAAGAGCACCCGAACACTCAGTGGCAGTACCGAGCAACTTCTCTACTTCAGTTTTTTCCATACCCGAATAGAGTTTGCTGTAATTTTCCTGATTGACCTTGCTACAGGCAGCAAGCAGCACACAGGCCGCCAGCAAGATGAAAGATTTCAGGCGCATAAAGAGGCTCCAGTAGTTTACGCACCATTGGACGCCCGAACGGCGTGCGGGGTTCCTGTAGCAGACACAGCCTTGCGCTGTGCCGACTCGGTTACCTGGAGGAGTCTATTGCGACGTTGCAGGCAGCCCTGTGCCCGTCGCAGGCACAGGCCAAGCTAAATATCTTACTCTTGGTGATAGCCGGTAACCCGCTCGACCTCTTCCCGAGATCCGAGAAACACCGGTACCCGCTGATGCAGGGAGTGCGGCTGAATGTCGAGAATACGCTGCATGCCATCGGTGGCTGCACCGCCGGCTTGCTCGATGATGAAAGACATCGGGTTGGCCTCATACATCAGGCGCAGCTTACCTGCCTTGTCCGGCTCACGACCATCACGAGGGTACATGAACAGGCCACCACGGGTAAGAATACGATGCACGTCGGCAACCATGGAGGCGATCCAGCGCATGTTGTAATTTTTCCCCAGCGGCCCTTGCTGGCCAGCAACCAACTCATCCACATAGCGTTTCACCGGAGCTTCCCAGTGGCGCTGGTTGGACATATTGATAGCAAATTCGGCGGTACTTTGCGGTACCCGGATATCATCGTGGGTCAACACGAAGCTACCCAGCTCACGATCCAGAGTGAAGCCTTTGACACCGTTGCCCAGGGTCAGCATCAGCATGGTTTGCGGACCGTAGATTGCGTACCCGGCAGCGACCTGCTGGGCCCCTGGCTGCAAAAACGCCTCGTCGCTGAGGCTGTCGTTCTGACTCAGATACTGACTGGGACAGCGCAGCACCGAGAAGATGGTGCCAACCGAAACATTGACATCGATATTACTGGAACCGTCCAGGGGATCGAATACCAGGAGGTAGGCACCTTTTGGGTATCTGCCAGGAATCTGATACGCATGGTCCATTTCCTCCGATGCCATACCAGCCAAATGGCCGCCCCACTCATTGGCCTCAAGCAGAATCTCGTTGGACAGCACATCCAGTTTTTTCTGTATCTCACCCTGTATGTTCTCGGTGCCCATGCTGCCAAGCACTCCACCGAGAGCACCTTTGGAAACCTGGTGACTGATACCCTTGCACGCACGCGCCACCACTTCAATCAAAAACCGCAGATCGGCCGGGGTATTGTGGCTACGAGTCTGCTCGATGAGGTAACGGCTCAGAGTAACGCGAGACATGAAAAGCTCCGGTAGGGAAAAAAATCCCGCATAGTCTACTCTTTTCCGGCAAGGCACGCCTACGCAACAGGAGCATCACCACGCGGGACCCGGACACAATTGCGCCCAGAGTGTTTGGCCTCATATAAGGCAGAGTCCGCGGTATGCATCAGTTCATCCAGGTTCCGACCATACTCCGGCCAACAAGCCAGTCCCGCGGAAAGCGTGACATGGCGCAAACCAGTGCGGGTAACCACCGGCTGCTCGGCCAGAGTCCGGCATATTGACTCCAGTCGGAGCTGCGCCTCCGGAATATCCACACCGGGAAGAATCAACAAAAACTCCTCACCACCGATACGAAATACCGCGTCACTGGCACGCACACTCATACGCAAATGATGGGCAACAGACTTGAGCACATCGTCACCTTCCTGATGCCCATACTGATCATTTATCAGCTTGAACCGGTCAAGATCAATCAACGCCAAGGCCAATGAGGTTCCTTCACGCTGCGCACGGGCCAACTCCCGAGCAAACAAATCATCCAAATGGCGGCGATTGTAGAGTCCGGTCAGTGGATCGCAGAGCGCCTGCATCTGCAATTTCTCGTGCAGGTTGGAAATGGTATGCAAACGTTCTTCGCTTAAGGCCAGAGCCTCCATCAGCTTCAGCTCGCCAAGGTAACGCGGGGTAACATCTCGCAGATAAAGTATCCGTCCCAACACCACCCGCTCCAGCCGATCTGTCCGTTCGACATCACGAATGCGCACTTCGAAATAACGAGTCGAGCTCCCCAGCTTCAGCAAGTGCTCTTGCTTCTCCTGGTTATAGGTTAAACCTGACAGCAGCGTACTGAGGTCAGGACCAATAACTGGCCAATCCTGCAACTTGCTGCCTTGCCAGCTCAGATTGCCCGGCACAAACTGCAAGGCCGCCTGATTGGCCTCAATCACCCGACAGCCGCTATCTATAACCAGCACAGGATCAACTAGCACCTCAAGCAATAGATCCCAGGTAACGGGCCATAGATCGAACAGCTGTGAATGAAGAATCATCCAGGAAAACAGGGCCAAGGCAACTACCACACTAAAGGGTGTGGGGTTAATGCCAAACAGCGTCCAACCAAAGCCCAAATAGATAATATTGATCAACCAGGGCAACAGGCTGATCAACACAAAACCCAAGTAATGCTGCCGGTACAAGCCACGACTGGAACTGACTGCACGTAGCGTCGTACCTACGCTGAAAATCATACATAGGTTGCAGTACAGCACCACGAAGTAAAACAGCGGGCCATAGTGATACTGGATCGGCGCACCGGGGTCCAAAGACAGAGGTCCGGTCTGCGCACTGTAGAAGAGTTCATGCCAGGGATTGCTCAACGCCACCAAGCAAACCAGTACAGGCACAACCATCAATACCTGAAAAACTGATGCGACCAATGGTTTGCGTACACTGTTGACATACTGCCAAAGAAAAACTGCCCAGACAGTTGATAAAGCCACGACGCCAGGCCAAGACATGGCGGCCCAAAACAACTTGCAATCCGCCGCGGCAGCAACCACCTCTAAGCCGGTTGCGAGCATCCACCACAAACCAGCCAGGACCACCAGAATGAAGCTAGCGCGCCCGGGGAAATCTCTGCGCAGCGTCCAAAATACCAATACAATGCCGGCCACACAGACCAGCACCGTCAGAAGCACGGAAAGATCAAACTGCCAGCCGGAATTCAGGCAAGCGCTCACCACTCAGCCCTCGAGTGATGCAAGGCTCGCAGAAAAGACCTAGAGACCCCCCAAAGAAATCCATGCAAAAGCAAACACCAACGTCAGAACATCGACCAGAAAAACCGGACTTGCACCGCGATACAGCGAAAAATAATAGTGCAGCCCAGTCCCAGCGAACCGGCAAAAGACGACCGTCCGTCAGCAAACCAGAAACAGCCATCGACGTTTGCCTGCGCGCCGCCACCATCGCGCCACTCTCCTGCCCCGCACTGCACCAATGAGAAAGCATCTAATAGCCGCAGCCGAAATCGATCGCCTCGACACCTGGACCCGCTACGACCGAGATATGTGCCACAGCTGTGTTTCCAGCTGCTGCCAACTGCCAGTGGAGGTTCGCCTCAGCGATCTGATCCGCATTGGCGTAGTGGATGAGTTCGAGCGTGATGAACCACCAAAGAACACAGCCAAACGCTTGCAAAAGGAGGGGTTGATCGAGCGTTTCAATCAGAAATCCGGCATCTTCACCCTGACCCGGATGAGCAACAATGACTGCTACTTTCTAGACCGAAAGACCCGGCTGTGCAGCATCTATGAGCGTCGTCCAGACACCTGTCGCAACCACCCTAAAATAGGACCACGCCCGGGATACTGTGCTTGGCGCCCCAAGTAACCAGATCGCCGCAGCATTTAGGCCAGCCCCCGGCATCCATGGGCGGGCGCTGGCGGCCAGTCAGCGGCTGTCACGGGATGGCAGATTACGCAGCAGGCTTATGGCCATCATTGCCAGCAGTAGCACCCCCAGTCCCAGAACACCCCAGAGCACTGCTTTGTGCCAATTGAAAGCGGCCTCGAGCTGCTCGAGCTTACCGGCTACAGGGCCAGCTGAGAAATCGCCCAGCGCAGTGGCAGAGCCCATTTTAGCCAAGCGCTCGGCGTTGAATCCGGGAACCAGAGTAGCAGCAGGCAGGCTGGCATCCTGTGCCCCAGTACGCCCCAAAACCAACCGATAAGGTGGCGAGCCACGCAGCAAAAACACCACCTGAGTTTGCTCCATCGCCAGACTTAGCCTTGGATTTTGCACCGCCAAGCCTGCCCCACGATTATCGACCTGCAAACGTAACTCTTGGATCGACCAGGACGGCAAGTTGATCTTATCCTCCACCAGCTCGCTGCCATCCACAGCCAGGCGGTAGAGTACAGTGCGCGCCAACGGCTGCCACTGCGCCGAGGCAGAGCTACGGCCCTCTAGCTGAACCGGGGCCAGAGCACTCTGACCAAGCTCGATCTGTAGCTGCCGCAACGACAGGGCCCGTGGCAGTCGCCAGATCTGCCAGCCATCGGAGTTTGCATCGGCGCTTCTCGGCACACTCCAAATCCACTCGGGCAAGTGCTGCTCGTATTGCACACCACTCGCCCGCGCTGCCGTCAAGGCCACTGCCTGCTCGGGCTGCAGCCAGAGCAAGCGCAAGTAGCGGCTATGCACAGATGGCAACTGAATCTGATCTTTGTCGATACGCTCACCGTTGAAGCTAAGCCGAGCAATCTGCCCCTCGCCCAACGAACTCCAGTCTACGAGGTTATCGCTGGCCTCAATGCTAAAACGTTGAAAACCCTCCAGCTCACCACTCCACCGAAGCTGCAACTGCTGCAGCGAAGCACTCAGCGCACTGGCATCCAGTAACCAGCCACGCAGCACCTGGGCCTGAGCATCCGGATCTATTGCTTCCAGCTCGACTATGGTGCCTTTGGCGTCACGCCGAACCCGCACCGCCGGCTGAGGCGTCTGCAGCGGCGACTGCCCATATAAGGGAAACAACCGCAAATCTGCACTGAGCCTACTCTCTGTACTGCTTTGGGTTGCAGAAATCAGGCTATAAGCCAGGCGTTCACCCTCTGCATTAAATACCCTAAGGTCCCTGAGGTCCGCGTATGCTGCGGCCAGTTGGGCTTGCATAGGCAGCCCCAGGCGATACCAGGGCCCCTCCCCTTGCAACTGCAGCTCCACGCGGCTGGAAAAATCCTCTACCGACTCACCGGAAGACTCTGCCTGCAAACTGCAGCTACAACCGAGCAGCAAGCAAACCAGCCATCTCCTGTAACTCATGGACGCACCTCTGTATGCTCGTGACGGGGTGGCAGTGGCGCGAAATAGCCCACCAGCAACAGCAGCACACCGACGCCGATAAAGGAAATGATGCGCTCCAGACTGCCGCTACTGGCCAGCTCCACAAAGAACAGCTTGAGCACCACTACAGCTATCAGCCCAGCACCCGCCAGCCACAGTTTACGCTGCAGCAGCAGGTGACCTGCAACGGTCAGAGCCAGAGCAGACAAAGTCCAGACCAGCGACAGCCCAGCCTGTACCTGCATTGAATGCCACAGCGAATGTTGCGCAAAGGGCACCTGCTGCCAGTGTACCGCCCAGCGGCAAACTGCCATGCTGAGCAAAGCCAACAAGGACGCACCAAGCCCCCAAGACACAGTTGGCCCACTCGCCCTCTGACAAGATCGGCCAATGCAGCGCTGGATAGCCAGCGATATAGAATAAAGAGCAGCAAAAGCATGCCCAACTCAAGGGGATTGAGCAGCGGCAGATATGGCAAAGGCTCGGCAGAGCCGTCACTGAAGAAGTTCACTACCCAGAACCAGACGAGCATAGCTACAGCCACGGGTAGCGCTGCCTGACGTCGGTATTGCTCAGGATAGGCACTCACCGGCCAGGGCCACTGGCGGCTGGATGCCATCAGCGCCAGATAGGCACAGGGCAGTAACGTCCAACCGAGCCAACGCCAGGCATTGTAATGCTCGGCCAGGGAAAGGAAGATAAAACGCAGCTCCAAACCAAGCACCACGAGCAGCAGCCAGCAACCCAGTACATGGACCGGACCAATAAAGCTCTGCGGAACCAGGTCGGGCAGCTTTCGCAACAGCAAAAAATGCAAGGCGAACAGAGCCGGCCAGAGCAGCCATCCAAAGTTGGCAAAGGGGTGATAGTAGGCGGACCAAAGCGCCCAGAGGGTCAGTATGGCGATGGGTATCAGGCTCAGGCAAAGCTGGGCCAAGGCAGACCAGCGCTGCTTCAGAGCGACCAGTAGAGACAGGGCAAAAGTGCCCAGCATCACCAGCAGGAACAACTGCCCTCCCAGCTCAAGGCTGGTAAAACGATGAAGCTCAGTGAGCACAGCAAATAGCCACCAGGCAGCGCCCCAGAGCAAAGCCAGTCGCGATAAAGTCTCTGCATTCATCGGCGACAATGCCGAAGGCATCTGTATATTAAACCGGTGCAGGCGCCAAGCGCTCAGCACTCCGGCAAGCGCCAGTGCCGCCGGTGAACCAAAGCGCAGGTCAGTCAGTGCGCTCCAGGATAGCTCGAACCAATCCTCATTCATCCACTTAGCAAAAACACCAAACATCAGTCCTGCAATCAACTGCAGAACAAAGGCGCACACCAACGCCGTACGCTCAGCCAGATACAGCGCCGCCAGCACAGTAACAAAGCCGGCGACCGCCCAGCCCAGTACGCTGCCCATAAGGCCAAAGGCAAGGGGCGGCATAAGATACAAGCACAGCAGGCCTGCGCCGCAGAGCAGCGGTAAGCCCCTAGGCTCCCAGGCATGCAAATGGCTGTTATCGGCACTGCGCAACTGTAGGAAGCTGAATAACAATGCGCAGCCAAGCAGCAGCGCCCCCAGGACGGAGCCCTCTAACAGACTGTCATAGCCGAGCTGCAACTCCCCAAGAAACGCCAGAGCAGCGCCGACCTGCAGCACCAAAGCAAACAAGCGCGCAGCCAAGCGTTGCTGACGCAAACCAAGCCAGTACAGCCCCGCTCCCTCGACAGCCCAGGCAGCTGAGGTCCAGCTCGCGTCCAAGCCTAATGGAATGGCCAGGGAGGCAAAAATCACCCCCAACGCCAGGTAGGTTTCCACCAATAGTGTGACTCGTCCCTGCCCCCTCCTGAGTAGCAACTGCGCCAGGACCAGGTAAATCAAACCGAGCACCAGGGCACTGAAGGCCGCTCCATAAGACAGATGCTGCACCACCGCGAACTGCAGGCCGAAACCCACCAGTGGCGGACCGAAAAGCAAGCTGCCATCGACATAACCGGTTTGCCGCACCGACCACTTAAGTAAGGCCTGGGGTGAATCATCCCCCGGAGCCTCCTGCGCCTCAAGCAACCGACGCCGCGCGAACAACAGGCCGATGCCCAGGAACATCAGGAAAAATAACAACAGGAATGCCTGGGTGCTGAGCCACAGCTGCGGCGTGTAGGAACGCAGCCCCCAGGCCATACCTATGCTGAATGTACCAACAAAACCAATCAGATTGAGTATCCGCCAAGCCTTAAACCAAGCGACAAGGAAAATACCGCCATTGAGCAGAGCAAAATAACTAAATAATGCGATATGACTACCGCCGCCAGTGGATGCCAATACTGGCGCCGCAAAGCCGCCCAAGGCCGCTGCGGCAGCAAGGCTTTTGGCATCCTGCACAATGGCCAGCGCCGCGCTGCACAGTGTCACCCCAAGCAGCAGCAACATCCCGATTTTAGGCGGCAGTAAAGGATGCAGGCGCATGGCCGCAAATACCGTCAGATACAGGACAGCGATACCAGCTCCCTGCACCATCAAGCCATAGCTGGGGCGCCGCAGTCGTAACCACCAGCCCAGCGTCAACAATACAATTGCCGCCAGAGCCACACCGGCATAGCGCAGCCCGATCGGCACCTGCACATGGGCCGAGGCATAACGCAGCAAAAAGGCCAAGCCAAGGAACAACAACAAAATGCCAAGACGCAGAACCGTATTGCCCCCCAGCAGCCAGTTGCGCGCCGCGTTAAATGCTCCCACCAACCAATCTGACTGGGGCGCAGGTTCAGACCAGGGAGTAGCTGTAGGACGAATAGCCGGAGCAGGTTTAACTGGCTTCTGGAACTCGCGATCCTTGCTGGACTGCGCGCCCCTTGCCACAGGTTCCGCCATGGCCGCTGGCTCTGCCTCCAGCTTCGACTCTTCAGTTTTAGCCAGTACGGCAGGCACGGCCGGCTTTGTAGGACTCTGCGCCAACGTTATATCGGGTTCAGCCGCAGGCGGGGATTTGACCTCTCCCAGCACAGCTTGCGCCTGATCCACATCCGCAGACTGCTGAGTCTCAAGACCGGACACCAGCCCATGTAAATCAGCGCTGGCCTGATTAAAATGCCGCGTCAGCTCCTGCAGCTTCTCTTGTTGAACAAGTTGCGCCTTGCGCAACTTGTTCAACGACAGGGACTGCCCCAAGGCTAGACCAAGGGCCGCACCAACCCAGGAGCCAAGCAGCCAATCGTAATAAATCTGAGTTCCCAGTGTCGCGCCAATGACCATAAAAATAAATTGCATAAAGCTCCATCCCTGGTGACGGTCCTAGGCTCTAACTATATCGGTCTATCCAAGGCACTTATCTGACTGAATCGATATTAAGCAACAGCTCTAGTTACAGCTCGAATAAAGCAAAAAGCCCCCGCAGGCTTACGCCGGCGGGGGCTTGGTCGACAAAACCTGATCAGGCTTTGGCTTTCTTGGCAGCGCGGGTACGCTCGCCTTCGTCAAGAATCTTCTTGCGCAGACGAATCGACTTAGGTGTCACTTCACAGAGTTCGTCATCCTGAATGAACTCCAGAGCCTGCTCCAGGGTGTGACGTACTGGCGGCACCAGTGCGATGACCTCGTCCTTGCCGGAGGCGCGCATGTTATCGAGCTTCTTACCCTTGGTTGGATTGACCCCCAGGTCATTGTCCCGGCTATTCAAGCCGATGATCTGGCCGTTGTAGATTTCCTGACCATGCTCAATAAAGAGTTTGCCGCGGGCCTGCAGGGTCTCCAGGGAATAGGTCAGCGCCTTACCGGTTTCGATCGATACCAGTACACCATTCTGACGACCGGACATTTGCCCTGGCTTCATGGTGTCGTAGCGATCAAAGATCGAGGTCAAGATGCCTGCGCCGTTAGTCAAGGTCAGGAAGGCGTTACGGAAACCGATCAGGCCCCGGGCTGGAATGTTGTACTCCAGACGGATACGCCCCTTGCCATCCGGCGCCATGTTGGTCAGATCGCCCTTGCGCAGCCCCATTTCTTCCATGACCTTGCCTTGGGCCTCTTCCGGAATGTCGATAGTGACGTTCTCGAAGGGTTCTTGCTTGACTCCGTTGACCTCGCGAATGATGACTTCCGGGCGACCTACGGCCATCTCGAAGCCTTCACGGCGCATGTTTTCGATAAGCACCGAAAGATGCAGCTCACCACGACCAGAAACCTTGAATTTGTCCGCCGAGTCGCCCTCTTCCACGCGTAGAGCCACGTTGTACAGCAGTTCCTTATCCAGACGCTCCTTGATGTTACGGCTGGTGACGAACTTGCCTTCCTTGCCGCAGAACGGAGAGTCGTTGACCTGGAAAGTCATGGATACTGTCGGCTCATCCACGGTCAGCGGAGTCATGGCTTCGACATTGTTGATGTCACACAGGGTGTCGGAGATGAACAACTCTTCGAAACCGCTGATGCAGACGATATCGCCAGCGGTGGCCTCCTCAACATCGACCCGGTGCAGGCCATGGTGCCCCATCAGCTTGAGAATACGACCATTGCGTTTCTTGCCTTCGGTGTCGATGGCGATCACCGGTGTGTTGGGCTTGACTCGACCGCGGGCAATGCGACCCACGCCGATAACGCCGAGGAAACTGTTGTAGTCCAGGGCAGAAATCTGCATCTGGAATGGCCCCTCGACATCAACGCTCGGTGCCGGCACGTGGTCAACGATAGCCTGGTAAAGCGGAGTCATATCCTCTGCCATGGAGCTATGATCCAGTCCGGCAATGCCGTTCAGGGCCGAGGCATACACCACCTGGAAGTCCAGCTGCTCTTCGGTAGCGCCAAGGTTGTCGAACAGATCGAAAATCTGATCCAGAACCCAGTCAGGACGGGCACCAGGACGGTCGACCTTGTTGATCACCACTATGGGCTTGAGACCGGCTTCGAAGGCTTTTTTGGTCACAAAGCGGGTTTGTGGCATGGGGCCATCCTGGGCGTCGACCAGCAGCAGTACCGAGTCGACCATCGACATCACCCGCTCTACCTCACCGCCGAAGTCGGCGTGACCGGGGGTATCCACGATGTTGATACGGTACTCGCCCCAGCGAATGGCGGTGTTCTTGGCCAGGATGGTAATACCACGCTCTTTTTCCTGGTCATTGGAGTCCATCACGCGCTCGTCATTGAGCTCGTTGCGCTCCAGGGTACCGGACTGACGTAGAAGCTTGTCGACCAGGGTGGTTTTACCGTGGTCAACGTGGGCGATGATGGCGATGTTGCGCAAATTCTGGATCACAATAATTGTCTCTTGGGTTTAAGCGGGCCCGGCAAGGCTGAACAGGCCCAACGCGAAAAGTCGCGATAAGGTAAAGGGTAGATGGTTAACACTGAATGACGACAGCGCCGCCACAGCTCAGGTCGGGAGGTCGGTGGCGGATACTGCCACCATTGAGTCCGGGCGTCTTATGCCGGACGATAAACGCGCACATTGGCGTGTCCCTCGCTCAACAGATGATGGGCGTGCAAGCGACTCATCACTCCCCGGTCGCAATACAGAAGGTACTGGCGATTATCGTCCAGCTCCTTGAAACGGTTGTTAACAGCGTAAAACGGCAGCGCCTGAACTTCGATACCGGACAGTTGCAGCGGTTCATCCTCTACCTGATCAGGGTGGCGGATATCGATCACCACTTGCCCGGGCAATACCTGGCTGACCTCCTCTACCTGCAGGTCCTGGCCCAATTCATCGATAACCCGATCGATCGGCAGCAGCCGCGCACGGGCCACGGCACGCTCGAGAACCTGCATATCCAGCTGCGCTTCCTCGTGCACAAGCCGATGGGGCTTGGCCTTGGTCGTCGGGTTAACCGAAATGACCCCACAATACTCCGGCATATGCCGGGCAAACGCGGCGCTGCCGATGGCTTCGGCAGTGTCGATAATGTCCTGCTTGTGACTGGCGATCAGTGGCCGCAGCACCAGCATATCGGTGGCCGAATCTATGATCGAAAGATTGGGTAGGGTCTGACTGGATACCTGACTGATCGCCTCCCCCGTGACCAAGGCGTCAAGCTTCAGCGGTTCGGCCAAGCGAGTAGCCGCGCGTAACATCATGCGCTTGAGGGTCACTCCCATGTAGCTGTTGTCGACCTTGCTGAGAATCTCTCCGAGCACTTCCTCGAACGGCACGCTAATAAACAGCACCCGCTGCGAGCGGCCAAATTTCTGCCATAGATAATGGGCCACCTCCATCACCCCCAGCTCATGGGCGCGACCGCCGAGGTTAAAGAAGCAGAAATGAGTCATCAGGCCGCGGCGCATCATCTGGTAGGCCGCCACCGTGGAGTCAAAGCCACCTGACATCAGCACCAAGGTCTGCTCCAGAGAACCCAGGGGATAGCCGCCCAGGCCCGGATGCTGGTGATGCACGATAAACAGGCGCTGATCGCGGATCTCGATACGCACCTCGACCTCAGGCTTTTTCAGGTCAATGCCTGCCGCACCACACTGCTGGCGCAGATGACTGCCTAAATAGCGCTCGATATCGATTGAGCTGAAAGGATGCTTGCCAGCGCGCTTACAGCGCACGGAAAAAATCTTACCGCAGAGGCGATCACCAAAATGGTGCTTACATTTATCCAGCACATCCGCAAAGTCGCCAAGGACGTACTCTTCCACCTGTAGAAAGTGAACAATGCCCGGCACCCGAGTCAAACGCTCGATAATCTCCTGCTGCAGCTTTGGCTCACTGACAGTGCAAAGCACTTCCAGGTTGTCCCACACGCCACTGACCTGCAGTTGCGGATCCAGATCGCGCGTCACGGCACGGATATTTTTCGCCAACTGCCGGATAAAATTCTTGCGAACCGGCGGGCTCTTAATGGTAATTTCCGGGAAGACTTTGACGATCAGTTTCATGGCAAGGTCGGGACTAGGAGAGGGCCTGTAAAACAGGGGCGCGGATTATAGCGGATTTGTTCAAGACTTGATCAAAAAAACGCAAAAAACAAAATGCGCACCAAAATAGATCACAAAAAGATATACGCGCCCCCCAATAAAGCTAAAAAAACGCTGTTTCTTGGTTTTAAGCCAGCTTAATTCTTGCCTGCCTACGGACTAGCCCATCACGGGGCACTGGCATGCAAATTGCTCTCTTGTGAGGCAAGGCGTACTGACAGAACATCCTGTTCGGCGTCAAGAACTCAAGAAGGGTCGCCAAGACCCTATCCACCTGGAGGACAACATGTCTAAGGCTGTTCAACTGATCAAAGAACATGAAGTGAAGTGGGTTGACCTGCGCTTCACCGACACCAAAGGCAAGCAACAGCACGTGACCATTCCGGCCCGTGACGCCTTGGACGAGGATTTCTTCGAGCACGGCAAAATGTTCGATGGCTCCTCCATCCACGGCTGGAAAGGCATCGAAGCCTCCGACATGATTCTGCTGCCGGACGACTCGACTTCGGTACTGGATCCGTTCACCGAAGAAGCGACCCTGATCATCGTCTGCGACATTATCGAGCCCAGCACCATGCAAGGCTATGATCGCGACCCACGCTCCATCGCCAAGCGCGCCGAGGAATACCTGAAGTCCACCGGTATCGGCGATGCCGTTTTCGTTGGCCCTGAGCCTGAGTTCTTCATCTTCGACGAAGTGAAGTTCAAATCGGACATTTCCGGCTCGTCATTCAAGATTTTCTCCGAACAGGCTGCCTGGAACACCGATGCCGATTTTGAAAGCGGCAACAAAGGCCACCGTCCCGGCATCAAGGGTGGCTACTTCCCGGTGCCTCCGGTCGACCACGACCACGAAATCCGTACCGCCATGTGCAACGCCCTGGAAGAAATGGGCCTGACCGTCGAAGTTCACCACCACGAAGTGGCGACTGCCGGACAGAACGAAATCGGCGTTAAATTCAACACCTTGGTAGCCAAGGCCGACGAAGTTCAGACGCTGAAATACTGCGTACACAATGTGGCCGACGCCTACGGCAAAACCGCCACCTTTATGCCCAAGCCACTGTATGGCGACAACGGCTCAGGCATGCACGTACACCTGTCGATCTCCAAAGAAGGCAAGAACACCTTCTCCGGCGAGGGTTATGCCGGCCTGTCTGAAACCGCACTGTATTTCATCGGCGGTATCATCAAGCACGGCAAGGCGTTGAACGGTTTCACCAACCCCTCGACCAACTCCTACAAGCGTCTGGTACCCGGTTTCGAAGCACCGGTCATGCTGGCCTATTCGGCCCGTAACCGCTCCGCCTCGATCCGCATCCCTTACGTTTCCAGCCCGAAAGCCCGCCGTATCGAAGCCCGCTTCCCAGATCCGGCAGCCAACCCCTACCTGGCTTTCTCTGCCCTACTGATGGCTGGCCTGGACGGCATCCAGAACAAGATTCACCCAGGCGATGCAGCTGACAAAAACCTGTACGACCTGCCTCCGGAAGAAAGCAAGCTGATCCCGCAGGTCTGCGGCAGCCTGAAGGAAGCCCTGGAAGAGCTGGACAAAAGCCGCGCCTTCCTGACCAAGGGCGGGGTATTCTCCGATGACTTTATCGATGCTTATATCGAGCTGAAATCCGAGGAAGAAATCAAGGTACGCACCTTCGTGCATCCGCTGGAATACGACCTGTACTACAGCGTCTAAGCCGGCTCCGCCAGCTAGTGACCTGAGAACCTCCCCAACCGGGGAGGTTTTTTTATGCGCAATAGCACAGGCAGAAGTTTTTCTATTTCTTGTCAAAGCGCAAATCCTGACACTGTCGAACTTGCCATCACGCAACTCTAGTGCAAGGCTGAACCATTCACACCCAGGAGTTGCAGTTATGCGCCCCTTACTCGCCTGCCTATTGCTGATACTGTCCTTGCCGATCAGTGCGCAAATCTACAAATACACCGATGCCAAGGGCAATGTGGTGTTCAGTCAGCAAGCACCTGAAGGTGTGAAAAGCGAAATCGTTGAGCTACAGCAAACCAATAGCATCCCTGCCGTCCCTACCCACCAACCCCAATCCAGCGCCAAACCCGGCAACAACGATCAGCCCTACCAGATACTGGAACTGATAGACCTGCCAACTGACACTGCACTACGCGATAACGATGGCAACTTCTCCGTTAGCGTACACATCGAACCGGCCTTGAACCCAGAACATCAACTGCGCCTCCTGATTGACGGCAAAGTCCATGGTCAAGTCAGTCATAGCACAGACCTGCTAGTCACCGAGCTGGATCGCGGGGAACACAGCTTGGCTGTGGAGGTGGTCGCGAACGGGAAAAGCATTCAGAAAAGTAGCGAGCGCAGTATCACAGTGCAAAAAAGCAGCGTGCATAGTCCAACCCGGAAGAACTGATGTCGATGCGCCTATTCATTCTCTGCCTATGCTTGGCCAGTCTGCCCGTGGCTGCACAGATCTATACCTATACGGATGAGCAGGGCAATCGCATATTTACCGACAGTCCACGCAGCAGCGATGCCCAGAAGGTACAAATTGCCCCCAGCAATAGTATGTCAGCGCCAGCAGCAGCGCCTTACTCGCCAGCATCTCAGGTTCAGCCCAGCGCACCCATTATCGGCTACCAGCTTTTGCGTATCCTTATCCCTGAGCCAGACGCTACCATACGTGACAGCAGTGGCAGCCTGATAGTTACCGCCACCAGCGAACCAGAACTGCAGGCAGAACACAGCTACCGTTTATTACTCGACGGCAAGCCCATCGGCGATGTCGGGCGCAGCCCGGTTTTCCCTTTAGAGAACATTGACCGCGGCACCCATCAAATATCCGTGGAAATCATTACCCCCCAGGGCATCATTGTCGAACGCACACCGAGCCAGCCCTTCCACATGTTGCGCACTTCCCTCGCGCAAAAACGTCGCGCCCAGCCCTGCAAGATAGAAGACTACGGAGTACGCCCGGAATGCCCGATCGAGGAAAAGCCCAAGCAGCCCTACGATATTCCCCTGATACCTTTTCTATGACTCTGCACAGTTCAGCTGTCTAACCACGCCCCATAACGACACGCAAAAATCACAGCGCACCAATTTGGATCAAAAACAATCATCTAGACCTGATAGCATGCAGAAGATGCGCTTTAACCTGCCCAGTTTTGCATCGAAAAGCTGCCGCTACCGCCCCATGTGCTCTTTTTTAAGTTCCTTGGTTTGCTTCTTGCATTTCTTAATAAGGCCCCTGCCTGCTAGCGGATAAGCAGCACTGTCAATCCTAAACCTTGCCCTACAGGAGAGACATTTGGCTGACTACTACAGAGGTAACCCTAAGTACCGTACCCTGGGCAACAATCATCGCGACCCCCACCCTCAACAGTTAAGGGCGGGAAGCAATATGCCGGCGGATTTTGCATCATGCCCCTAAAAGACAGCTTACACCGCCTGCTACTGGATAATCTGACCACAGCCACATTGCTGCTCAATGCCGATCTACGCCTGGAATACATGAACCCTGCAGCAGAAATGCTGCTGGCGGTCAGTGGTCAGCGCAGTCACGGCCAGTTCATCTGCGAACTCTTTACCGAGTCCAGCGAGGCGCTGGTCGCGCTGCGTCAAGCCGTGGCTCAGGCACATCCATTCAACAAACGCGAAGCCATACTAACTACCCAGACAAATCAGTCGGTTACCGTCGACTATGCGGTAACCCCCGTACTGACCCGTAACGAAACCCTGCTGCTGCTGGAAATTCATCCGCGCGACCGCCTATTGCGCATCACCAAGGAGGAAGCCCAGCTGTCCAAGCAGGAAACAGCCAAACTACTGGTCCGCGGGCTGGCCCATGAGATCAAAAACCCCCTCGGAGGGATCCGTGGCGCAGCCCAACTACTGGCCCGGGAGCTTCCGGAAGAAAGCCTCAAGGACTACACCAACGTCATCATCGAAGAATCCGATCGCCTGCGTAATCTGGTTGACCGCATGCTTGGTTCCAACAAACTGCCATCACTGGTAGAAATCAATGTGCATGAAGTGCTGGAGCGAGTCGCTAGCCTGGTGGAGGCGGAAAGTCAGGGCAGCATAGTGCTGCTTCGCGACTACGATCCTAGTATTCCGGACCTGCTGATTGATCGAGAACAGATGATTCAGGCTGTGCTCAACATAGTGCGTAACGCCATGCAGGCGATTGCCTCCTGGCCAGACCCAAGGCCTGGTCGCATTACTTTGCGCACCCGTACGCTGCGCCAGTTCACCATCGGCTATACCCGGCACCGCCTAGTCACCAAGATCGAAGTAATAGACAACGGCCCGGGCATTCCCCAAGAACTACAGGAAACCGTCTTCTATCCTATGGTCAGCGGACGTGCCGATGGCACCGGCCTCGGTCTGGCCATTACCCAAAACATCATCAGTCAGCATCAAGGCCTGATCGAATGCGAGAGTTACCCCGGGCATACCGTGTTCTCGATCTTTCTGCCGTTGGAACAAGGAGCTACCCCGACATGAGCCGTAGTGAAACCGTTTGGATCGTTGATGACGACCGGTCCATCCGTTGGGTCCTAGAGAAGGCCCTGCAACAGGAAGGTATGAACACCCATAGTTTCGATAGCGCCGACGGGGTTCTCAGCAGACTCAGCCGGCAGCAGCCAGATGTGATCATCTCCGATATTCGCATGCCCGGAATCAGCGGACTGGACCTGCTGGCGCGCATCCGTGAAATGCACCCACGCCTGCCCGTGATCATCATGACCGCGCACTCTGATCTGGACAGCGCCGTGGCCTCCTATCAGGGTGGCGCCTTCGAATACTTGCCCAAGCCCTTTGATGTCGATGAAGCAATCTCCCTGGTCAAGCGTGCCAATCAGCACGCCCAGGAACAGCAAAGCTTGCATGTGCCCGCCGCCCAGGCACGCACTCCGGAGATCATTGGCGAAGCTCCAGCAATGCAGGAAGTATTTCGCGCCATAGGTCGACTTTCACACTCAAATATCACAGTGCTGATCAACGGTGAATCTGGTACCGGTAAGGAGTTGGTGGCCCACGCCCTGCACCGTCACAGCCCGAGGGCGGCTTCTCCTTTTATTGCCTTGAACATGGCTGCGATTCCTAAAGATCTGATGGAGTCCGAGCTGTTTGGTCATGAGAAGGGAGCCTTTACCGGCGCCGCCAATCAACGTCGCGGGCGCTTCGAGCAGGCCGACGGCGGCACCCTGTTCCTCGATGAAATCGGCGACATGCCGGCCGAAACGCAAACCCGCCTACTGCGGGTACTGGCCGATGGCGAATTCTATCGGGTTGGCGGACATATCCCGGTCAAAGTCGATGTGCGCATCATTGCCGCCACCCATCAGCACCTGGAAAACCTGGTGCATGATGGCAAGTTCCGCGAAGATCTGTTCCACCGTCTGAACGTCATCCGCATCCATATTCCACGCCTTTCAGATCGCCGCGAAGACATTCCTACTCTGGCCAGCCACTTTCTCGCCCGCGCAGCCACCGAGCTTGCCGTGGAACCCAAGCTGCTGAAAAGTGAAACCGAAGACTACCTGCAGCAATTACCCTGGCCAGGCAATGTACGCCAGCTGGAAAATACCTGCCGCTGGATAACCGTCATGGCCTCCGGTCGCGAAGTGCATGTGGACGACCTACCTCCTGAATTGCTCAGCCAGCCCCAGGAAAATGTGCCGGTCAATAACTGGGAGCAGGCCCTGCGGCTATGGGCCGACCTAGCACTGGCCCGCGGCCAGTCAAATTTGCTCGACACAGCGGTCCCCGCCTTTGAACGCATCATGATCGAAACCGCCCTCAAGCACACCCTGGGCCGTCGACGCGACGCAGCACTACTGCTGGGTTGGGGGCGCAATACCCTAACGCGCAAAATCAAGGAGCTGGGTATGCGGGTCGACGGCAGCGATGATGAGGATGGCGACGACAGCTAGTTTCGACTCAAACCTGAGCCAGTCAGAGGCAACGCCACTAGCCATACGCAAAAAGCAAAACGCCGCATTATGCGGCGTTTTGCTTACTGGGCTTAGCTATTCAAGCTCACTCCACAGCTTTTCTGGCGGCTTTGCAGTGCACAATGACCCCGACTATCACTACCAGAATGGCTGCCGCACCGGTAGACAGCACCAACAGCTGATACTCTTCAACCAGAGCCATGGTGATCAGACAGCCGACAATAAATAGAATCACCAAATAGGTCAGCCAGGGGAAGAGCCACATTTTTAAGCGGATCTCCTTGCCTTCAGCTTCCAGCTTGCGGCGCATTTTCAATTGAGAAAAGGCAATCACCAGATATACCAGCAAAGCAATCATGCCCGTGGTATTCATCAGGGTGTCCAGCACATCTTTAGGGCGCAAGGCCTCACTGAAATTGATCAGCGCACAGATGATGGCCACTAGGCAGGAAGCAATGATCGCATACACAGGCACACCACGGCCGGCACGGGTGGCCTGCAGAAATGCCGGAGCATCACCACGGCAGGACAGTGAGAAAAGCATGCGCGAGGCCGTGTAGTGGGCCGAGATCATGCAGCTGCTGACCGAGGTCAGCACCACAAAATTCATCACCAACTCCGCTCCCGGAACGCCTAGCAGCTCAAGGGTTCGCCGGTAGGAACCGTAACCTGACTGGCCCAACAGTGCATCGTTCCAGGGCACCAGACAAACAATCAAAAAAATCGAGCCGACATAGAACAAACAGACCCGCCAGACCACCGCGTTGGTCGCTTTGACTATCTGCGCGGAAGGATCCTTGGCCTCTGCTGCAGCAATGGTGACGATTTCGGCGCCGAGAAAGGCAAACATCACCCCCAGTATCGCCACCACCACCGAGGCCAGGCCATTGGGCATAAAGCCCTGGGCGGTCAGGTTGCTCAAGCCTTTTACCTCCCCACCCGGCCACAGACTGAGCACCGCCGCGCTACAGACCACTAAGAAGCAGACGATAGCCACTACTTTGATCAGGGCAAACCAGAACTCGAACTCGCCGTAATGCTTGACGTTAAAGAAGTTGATACTGATTAGGGCAAAGGTGGTCAGCAGCACAAAGACATTGACGCTGATCGACGGGAACCAGCCGTTGAGAATCTTACCGGCGACATAAGCTTCCCAGGCCATCAGAATGACCCAGAACCACCAATACAACCAGCCTATGGTAAAGCCTGCCCAGCGTCCAATGGCACGCTCGGCGTAGGTGGAAAAAGACCCAGTATCTGGCGCCGCGGATGCCATCTCACCGAGCATTCGCATAATCAGCACGACCAGAATGCCCCCGGCCAAATAGGCCAGTACCGCCGCCGGACCTGCACTGTGAATCACACTGCCAGAACCCACGAAAAGAGCTCCGCCTATAACTCCGGCGATGGACATCATGGTCAAGTGTCTGGATTTCAATGATGCATTGAGTTTGCTTGCGCTACCCTGCGTTGCCTGTACGGCACCGGTCTTGTCCATAAATGGCATTACCTCTTGATGATGTTCTAGCCAACCAATGTCGGCGCCGCTGCCGAGCCCTCCTAATACCTAGGACTGAGGCGGCAGAAAGCGCATGTTGCTACGCAGCACCGACCTGGGCGGCAAAGGATCAGAATCGATCCGCCCCCGGATTACAGTCCCTGGTGAAATTGTCCTGGTGGCCTGAAAACGGCCTAGAATCACTTGGCGATACGCCAAGAGGCAGCGCGAAGACGTCTGTCGGTCTTTCTGCAAGGCCTCTTTTGACACCTATGGGGCCTGCTCGGCCCTCAGCACACAGACACAGCGCTGGGTTACGCATGGACGTAACTGTTCGAGATACCGCACAAATAGCTCGGGTATACGGCAGCATCAGCCAGACAAAAAACGCTGCCGACCTTTGTACCAGCAAGATTTTTAGGAAAATACCTGCTCCAACAAGGGAGCGCAGTAAGTTCAAAAAATAAAACGCCGCACATGGTAACCAAAAATACCGATTTGAGCAGCCCTTATATCGCCACATCCTTCTAATCGCAGGTATTTGCCAGCAAGACTTCGCCATAGACTTATTTTTTACGGCCGTAACGGCCTTTTGCCTTGCTGGCCCCCCTTGCCTTGCGCCTGGGGGCAGCAGCGCACACAGCCGCCCCACTGAGACTCAGCTGTAAGCCAAGACAGCGTTCGACTTGCTTGCCCATCCAGGCCGACTGTTTACTGACAAATTCGTCCAACCCCATTTCGCCGTTTTGCACCATATCCAGCGCCTGCTCCCAGATCGCCGTGGTACCAGGATCGGCGATAGCCCTTGGCACCGCATCAATCAGCGCGCAAGCTGCCGCAGTAGCCTCCAGCGCCTTACCTTGTTTGACCAGATAACCCCGCTCGAGCAGCCCCTGGATTATGCCGGCGCGGGTGGCCTCAGTGCCTATGCCCGTGGTGTCCTTGAGTTTTTTCTTTAATCTTGGATCTTCCACCAAGCGGGCAACATTCTTCATTGCCTGAATAAGATCGCCCTCGGTGAATGGTTTAGGCGGCTGACTATGTAGATCCCTGACGCTAAGCTCTCGCAGCCCACAGCGCTGTCCTTGGTAGAGTGCAGGCAACGCCTGTACCGCAGTCGTCTCCGGGCTCTGGCGTGCGGCCAAAGACTCCGGCAGGGCAAGCTTCCAACCAGGCTCGACGATGCACTTGCCAACGGCACGCAGCGTCTGACCGGCACAAAGCAAATCCGCCTGGGTACGGTCGTACTCATGATTGCCGAGAAACTGCGCCAGATAGCGCGCGCGAATCAGTTGGTAAACCGCCCGTGGCCGCCCGCTCAAACGCGCCAGCCCAGCCGCTGACTGAGTTGGAATAATGCCGTGGTGAGCACTAATCTTGGCATCGTTCCAGGCCCTGGAGCGGCGCTGCGGCTGAGTTTTGGCCAGCACTTCGGCCAAAGACGGATCAGCCTGCCCCAGTGCCGCAAGAATCGTCGCAGCCTCAGCGTGTTGACTAAGGGGCAGATAGCCACAGTCACTGCGTGGATAGGTGATCAGCTTGTCGGTTTCATAGAGTTTCTGGGCAATATCCAAAGTTTCCTGGGCCCCCAGCCCCAGCTTCTTCGAACACAGCTGCTGCAAAGTACCCAGATCAAAGGGCAGAGGAGCAGCTTCGCGCAACCGCTGGGTCTGCAGTTGGCGCAGCTCAGCAACCCCAGCTTCCTCCATGGCCGCAGCAGCGCGCCGTGCCACCTCCCGCTGCAGGCAGCGACCCTGTTCATCACAAACGGCTTCGGGAGCTTGCCAGTGGGCCTTGAATAATTCGCCCTCGGCCTCCAACTCTAACTCGATGGCCCAGTAGGGAACCGGCACGAAGGCGGCGATGCTGCGCTGCCTATCCACCACCAGACGCAACGTGGGCGTCTGCACTCGGCCCACGGGCAACACTCCCTGGTAACCTGCCTTACGCCCAAGCAAGGTGAACAAGCGACTCATGTTCATACCGATCAACCAATCAGCCCGGGAGCGGCCTAGGGCCGACTGATAAAGGTTGTAAGTCGCCGCACCCGGCTTGAGTGCTGCCAAAGCCTTGCGAATCGAAACATCATCCAGGGCCGAGAGCCATAGGCGCTGGATCGGTCCGCGGTAACGGCAGTAATCGAGCAACTCGCGAGCAATCATCTCGCCCTCACGGTCCGCATCGGTAGCTATCACCAACTCCCGCGCCTCACCGAGTAACCGCTTGACCACCTTGAACTGTCCTGCGGTTTTTGCCTTTACTTGCATTTTCCATTGTTCCGGGACGATCGGCAGGTCGCTTAACTGCCAGCGCTTGTAGCGTGCATCGTAGGCATCTGGAGGAGCTGTCTCCAGCAGATGGCCAATGCACCAGGTCACGCTCAGTCCCGGGCCCAGCCAGCAGCCATCGCCTCGCCGTCTGGCGCCTAGCACCTGGGCAATGTCCTTGGCCTGAGAGGGCTTTTCACAGAGAAACAAACGCATGACTGACTGACCATTGGGCTGACACTACAGATAATACTGTATATTAATACAGATTATTCGCTACGCTTTCATTTGCCCGAGCAGTACAGGTTTGCTAGTGTCGCGACGAACCGCGACTACTGTCTGAGAATTCCCGCCATGGCCCGCAAGAAAGCCGCGCTCGACTTCGAGCAATCCCTCACTGAGCTGCAACATCTGGTCGAACGCTTGGAAAACGGCGAGCTGTCCCTGGAGGACTCGCTGAGCGCCTTCGAACAGGGTATCCGCCTGACCCGCGACTGCCAGGAAGCACTGACCCAGGCCGAACAGAAAGTGCAGATTCTGCTTGAGCGTGATGGCCAATTGCAGGCCGCTCCTTTCGATGCGGATGAGCAAGCATGATTGCGGCATACCAAAAAAGCTGTCAGCAACGCGTCGATGCCGCCCTCGCAACACTACTCAGCCCGCCTCGGGCCGAACTCGAACGTCTTTACGCCGCCATGCACTACAGCGTATTCAACGGTGGCAAGCGCATTCGACCACTGCTCGCCTATGCGGCCTGTGAAGCCCTCGGCGGCACTGCGCCAGAGGCCAATGGGGCCGCTTGTGCAGTGGAACTGATCCACGCCTACTCGCTGGTGCATGATGACCTGCCGGCCATGGATGATGACGATCTGCGCCGCGGCCAACCGACCACCCACAGAGCATTCGATGAGGCCACCGCAATACTCGCCGGTGACGGCTTGCAAAGCCTAGCCTTCTACGCTCTCAGCAACAGTCCGCAGAGCGCCGAGACGCGCCTGCAGATGCTGCAAATACTGAGCAAAGCCGCCGGACCTGCCGGCATGGTCGGCGGCCAGGCCATAGACCTCGGTTCAGTCGGTCAACATCTGCAACAGTCCGAACTGGAGGTCATGCACCGACACAAGACTGGCGCTCTGATCGAGGCCAGCGTACAGCTGGGCGCCCTGGCCAGCGGCAAGGCCCAAGCTCAGACACTGGACGCCCTGAGTCACTACGCCTGCGCCATAGGCCTGGCTTTTCAGGTACATGACGACATCTTAGATGTGGAAAGCGACACTGCCACGCTAGGTAAGACTCAGGGCAAAGACCAGGCCAATGACAAGCCCACCTACCCTGCTCTGCTCGGCCTCGACGCCGCCAAACGCTACGCTGTGCAACTGCAGGACCAAGCATCACAGGCATTGAGCAGCTTTGACAGTGCGGCCGAACCCTTACGCCAGCTGGCTCGCTACATTGTCGAGCGGCGTAATTGACCCACTACGCCAAGCTTCTCGAACAACACAACAGCCCCAGGTCAAGGCTTTGCTTGGGCACTACGGGTAGCATCGGGTAAACTTACCATTCTATTTTGCATACCTATAACGACTCGCCTGATGCCGACGACCTTCCACGAGATCCCCCGCGAACGTCCACTGACACCACTGCTCGATCGCGCCAACACCCCGGACGAACTGCGCCGTCTCGCGGAAACCGAGCTAACCAGCCTAGCCAACGAGCTGCGCCAATATCTGCTCTACACGGTCGGACGCACTGGTGGACACTTCGGTGCGGGCCTTGGGGTAGTCGAACTGACCATCGCCCTGCACTACGTCTTCGATACCCCTGACGACCGACTGGTATGGGACGTCGGCCATCAGGCCTACCCGCACAAGATCCTCACCGGACGCCGTGAGCGCATGGATAGCTTGCGTCAGAAAGACGGCATCGCAGCCTTTCCACGCCGTTCAGAAAGCGAATACGACACCTTCGGCGTCGGCCACTCCAGTACCTCGATCAGCGCCGCACTGGGCATGGCCATTGCCGCCCAGCAGCAAGGCAGCAAGCGCAAATCGGTTGCCGTCATAGGCGACGGTGCGCTGACCGCAGGCATGGCTTTCGAAGCCTTAAATCATGCCTCCGACGTCAAGGCCAATATGCTGGTCGTACTTAACGACAACGACATGTCCATCTCCAAGAATGTCGGCGGCCTGTCCAACTACCTAGCCAAGATTCTTTCCAGCCGCACCTATGCCAACATGCGCGAGGGCAGTAAAAAGGTACTGTCCAAGCTACCGGGTGCCTGGGAAATCGCTCGCAAGACCGAAGAGCACGCCAAGGGCATGCTGATCTCCAGTACCCTGTTCGAAGAGCTGGGTTGGAACTATATCGGCCCCATCGATGGCCACGATCTACCCACACTGCTCGCCACCTTGCGCAATATGCGCGACCTGGAAGGTCTGCAGTTCCTCCATGTGATCACCCAAAAAGGCAAGGGCTTCGCCCCGGCCGAGGCCGACCCCATCGGCTACCACGCCATTACCAAACTGGAGCCACTGGAAGCGCCGGTTACCGCTAAACAGGAGCAGGGACCTAAGTACTCCAGCGTATTTGGCCAGTGGCTGTGCGACACGGCAGCACAAGACTCGCGCCTGATCGGAATCACCCCGGCGATGAAGGAAGGCTCGGATCTGGTGGCTTTCGCCGAGCTGTACCCTGATCGCTACTTCGATGTGGCCATAGCCGAGCAGCACGCAGTGACTTTGGCCGCTGGCATGGCCTGCGAGGGAGCAAAACCCGTGGTGGCCATCTACTCCACCTTTTTGCAGCGTGCCTATGATCAACTGATCCACGATGTGGCGGTGCAAAATCTCGATGTGCTGTTCGCCATCGACCGCGCCGGCTTAGTGGGCGAAGATGGCCCAACCCACGCTGGCAGCTTCGACCTATCATTTTTGCGCTGCATCCCCGGCATGCTGATCATGACCCCCAGCGACGAAAACGAGCTGCGGCTGATGCTCACCACTGGCTATCAGTATGCGGGCCCAGCAGCCGTGCGCTACCCCCGTGGCTCTGGCCCTAACGCAGCAATTCAGCAAGAACTGAACAGTCTGCCAATAGGTAAGGGCGTGGTACGTCGTAACGGTCAGGGCGTGGCCTTGCTGGTGTTTGGCGTGCAGTTGGCCGATGCTCTGCTGGTGGGCGACAGTCTGGATGCCACAGTGGTGGACATGCGCTTCGTCAAACCCCTGGATGTGGCCCTGATCGACAAACTTGCCGCCAGCCATGAGCTGCTGGTGACCCTCGAGGAAAACAGCATCATGGGCGGTGCAGGTAGCGCTGTCAGCGAATACCTCGCGCAGCGAGGTGAGATCGCTGCCATCTTGCATCTGGGGCTTCCCGACCTCTATGTGGAGCATGCCAAACCCGCCCAGATGCTGAGCAGTTGCGGTCTGGATCGGGCAGGTATCGAGGCGGCGGTGCGCAAGCGCCTGGAGCAACTTGCCCAATCCAGATAGGCACGACCAGCCTGGCTCAGGTGGCAAGAAGGTCCCGCAGCGCTACACCCACTCCCGAGCTCTGAGCTCGCTTTTCAGATAAGCATAGTAGACCGGGGCAGCAATCAGCCCCGCCAGCCCGAAGGCCGCCTCAAACACCAGCATCACCAGTAACAGCTCCCAGGCTCGAGCCTTGATCTGCCCACCGACTATTCGCGCATTGAGAAAATACTCAAGCTTGTGAATCAGGATCAGATAGAGCAGTACCCCTAAGGCCACCCAGATCGACACCGAAAGGCCAACCACGAAGATCACAGTGTTGGAGATAAGGTTACCCACCACAGGCAACAGACCTGCCACGAAGGTAATCAGAATCAAGGTCTTGCTCAGCGGCAAATGCACACCGAGCAGTGGCAATACGCCAAGCAGGAAGATACCGGTGAAACAGGTGTTGAGCAGGGATATCTTGATCTGCGCAAACACCACATTGCGAAAGGCGTTAACGAAATAGCTGACCCGCAGCAGCAGGGCCGCTGCCAATGGCTTGAGTTGCCCTGGCTCGGGCAGTCGCTGCAGGGCGATCACCGCGCCCAGAATCATACCAATCAGCACAGTAACAAACAGGTGCACCGCGCCCTTGCCCAGTAACTGTAGCTCCCCGAGATGACCTCGCAGCCAGTCGTGCAACTCAATCCGAATGTCATCAATGCTGGCCGGCAAATAAGCCACCAGGGCCTCCGGTAACTGGTAGCGAGCACGGTCAATAACGCCAAGCAACTTACCCATTAAACCACCTGGGTTGTTCAGCTCATGCATCACCAGGGAAAAAGCCCCGGTGAAGGCCAGACCAAGCACAGCGATCACCAGCACACTGAGTACGCCGACCGCCAGCAGGCGCCCAAGATGGCCGGCAAAAAGCCGCTGCATCGGTCGGGCCAGACGGTTAACCAGCTCGAACACCAGCAATCCGGCCAACAGGCAGGGCAGCAGTTTGAGGGGAAATATCAGCAGTAGCGCAGCGCCGAACAACAGCGCACTAGCCAGGGCGAAGCGGGGAGGCAAAGAGACACTCATGGGATCGACAATAACCTGAAGAACGTCAAATCTGTCAGTTGCCAACCGGCTTTACCAGCATCATCGCAACTACCAGGCCAATATACACTCAGCATCCAGCCCGCTGCATGGTCACAGATCATAATCTGCAGCAAGGCTCAAGAACGTTCGTCCTCTGCCTGATGCAGCTTGCCAAACATATGTCCCAGCTTGCCCGCCTTGGTCGCCAGGTACTTGCTGTTATGCGGATTACGCCCCAACTGCAGTGGTACCCGACTGCTCACCAGGATGCCCATATCGCTAAGCGCCTTGACCTTACGCGGATTGTTGGTCATCAGTTTGAGGGCGGCTATGCCCAAATGCCTGAGCATTGGCAGACAGACGGCATAGTCACGCAGATCTGCGGCAAAGCCCAAACGCTCATTGGCCTCCACAGTGTCTGCGCCAGCATCCTGCAAAGCATAGGCTCGCACTTTGTTAAGCAGGCCAATACCGCGGCCCTCCTGTCGCAGATAAAGCAACACGCCACGGCCCTCCTCGGCAATGGCCCGCAAGGCACCCTCCAACTGAAAACCGCAGTCACAGCGCAGACTGAACAGCGCATCGCCGGTCAGACACTCTGAGTGCAATCGCCCGAGCACGGGCAGCCCGTTACCCACATCACCAAAGGTTAGGGCTACATGCTCTTTGCCAGTCGCTTCCTCAAGAAAGCCGTGCATGGTAAAGACGCCAAAAGGTGTCGGCAGTTGGGAAGCGGCAACGAACACGACAGACACCGGATACTCCTGATCACTAAAGGCTGCAGATATGCTAAGGCTATAGTGTAACAGCAGCCATTGCCCAGGAGTCAGCCGAATTAGCAACCGGCACCGACCAACAGCTGCGCAGGTGACTCTCGAAGCCTACAGACGCGACTCCAAGATCAGCACGTTCTGCTCGACCCGCCAGCCAACTTGATTGAGAAAACTCATACCAAGCAATACCTCCCGCGGCGAATCACCCTGCAGAATAATGGCCTTAACCCCCAGCACCTGCAAAGCGCCGACCGATACCCGATCAAGAGTTAAACTCCAGCCATTGGCCACCCCACCTGCGGTGCTGACCTGTACGGCGCTACCCCGGGCCCGGTAATCGATTCCCAGGTATTTGGCTTGACGCTCGTTCATCGCAATGCTGGTGGCCCCGGTGTCGACCAGAAACCGCACCGACTGGCCGTTGATGGCACCGGACGCCCAATAATGCCCGCCATCCCCGCGGGCAATGCTGATGCGCTGCTTTTCTGGCACCACGAAATCATTGCCGCTGTACTCTCGGCTGAGGCTATATTTCCCTTCCACCCCATCTACGCGCAGCACCGCACCACGGCTGTCGGCACTCAGCACCTCGACGCCCCCCGGCCCGATCTGACCGACCCGCACCAGTTTTCGCTGACCATCCACATTAAGTACCGCAGCCCCAGGAAACAGCCCAACCACCTGGACTTTTGGCGCCGCCAGACAGGGAGCAAGGCACAGCGCCATGATGAAAAAAGAAATAAATCGCCGCATCGCTGCCTCGCAGAGTACTGGTGACGCAAATCGTGACCAAGGTTTCAGCTGTTACCTGAAAAGTTTCTGCATTCCACGGCAGGCGCCAGAAGGCCGCCGCTAAAGGCTGCCGGCAAAGTATTGGCACCAGCCCCAAGTCAGTAGTTGCAGGCTCATCCAGGCAAGAACGCCAGCCAACAGGTCATCGAGCATGATGCCGAAACCACCCGCTACCTGCCGATCAATCCAGCGAATCGGCCAAGGCTTGATGATATCGAACAGGCGAAACAGCAAAAAGCCAACCAGTAGCCAAACCCAGCCCTGGGGAACCAGCCAGAGCGTAATCCACATGCCGACCATTTCGTCCCAGACTATGCCTTCGTGATCATGCACACCAAGATCCCTGGCAACCTTGCCACATAGCCAGAAGCCAAACACTGCACTCACCACCAGCATTAGCCAGTAGCCCCAGTCCGGCAGCATCTGCCAGAGGGGAATGAACGGCAGGGCCGCCAGTGAACCCCAGGTACCGGGAGCCTTGGGCATGCTTCCAGTGCCAAAACCAAAGGCCAGAAAATGCCAGGGATTGCGCCACACCGAAAGCGGCACGCGCTGTCTGGGTAGTTGCTTATGATCAGTCACGCGGTGATCCAAAATGTTGATAGCTGGTGTGTGGCACCGGTATGGGACGTCCCTGCTGGTCATACAGGTGCACGCCCTCCCCCTCAACGACACGGCCTATCACATGCACCCTCAGGCCCTCGGCCTGGAGTTCAGCCAAATAGCTGGGGGCTATGGTAAAGGCCAGCACATAATCATCCCCGCCAGTTAACGCCAATTGCAGCGCCCGCTCAGGGCCGACACTGGCGCACAAGGCAGCGGACAGCGGAATCCGATCCTGCTCGATGATCAGCGCCACCGCCGAAGCCCGGGCAATATGTCCGCAGTCGCCGAGTAGACCATCGGAAATATCCAGAGCTGCGCTGGCCCTTCCCCGCAGGGCCAGCCCCAAGCCCAACTGCGGCGCTGGCGACCAGTAATGCGCCAGCAGCGGAGGGCTGTCCGCTTGGACGGAGCGCTGCCCAAGCACCCAGGGCAAGGCACCGGCAGCGTTGCCCAAGTCGCCGCCCACGCAAAGCAAATCGCCTGGACAGGCACCACTGCGGGTCAGCGCCTGACCAGCCGGCAGCCGGCCGAAAACCGTAAGGGTCAAGCTCAAGGGGCCGCGCGTGGTATCACCGCCGATCAGACACACACCACATTGGCGCGCCATCTGCTCCAAGCCAGCAGTGAAGTCCGCCAGCCACTGGTGGTCTAACTCGGGCAGCGTCAATGCCAGGGTGAAGGCCAGAGGGGCGGCCCCCATGGCCGCCAGATCGCTCATGGATACGGCCAGGGCACGCAGACCGAGCAACTTGCCTTCGGCCTCTTGGGGGAAATGCACCCCGGCCACCAGAGTATCGGTGGACACCGCCAGTTGCTCACCAGGGGCAAGCTGCAACAGTGCGCAGTCATCACCTATACCCAGCACCACTGCCGGCCCACCCTGAGCACAGGCCGCCGCAGCGAAGTAATGGCGAATCAGCTCAAACTCGCCCAAGGCCGTCAGCGCTTATTAAAGTCGCGAACTTCGTCGGCACGCAGCTTGGGCGCCAGCTTGTCCAATACACCATTGACAAACTTGTGCCCGTCAGTGGCGCCAAACACCTTGGCCAGCTCAATGCCTTCGTTGATCACCACGCGATAGGGCACATCGACACGATTGCGCAGCTCATAGGTGGAAAGACGCAAAATGGCCAGTTCCACCGGATCAATTTCATCCAAGGGACGATCCAGCAGAGGTTCGAAATAGCTGTCGATCTCAGTCTTCTGCCGTGGCACGCCATGCAGGATCTCATGGAAGTAGGCCCCATCCACCGCAGTGAAGTCATTATCCACACGAAACTGCGCTTCGATCTCGTTGATTGCCTGGCCAGCGATATGCCAGGAATACAGCGCCTGCATGGCCAGAGTGCGGGCCTGCCGGCGAGCCAGCACCTTGGCGCTCGGCCCCTTACGCGCCGGTTTGTTATCTGACTGGCTCACTTGGCCTCCAACTGCGCCAGCAGGCTGACCATTTCCAGGGCCGAAAGAGCCGCTTCGGCCCCCTTGTTGCCAGCCTTGGTACCAGAACGTTCGATGGCCTGTTCGATCGAGTCGACCGTCAGCACACCAAAGGCGACCGGCACGCCAAACTCCATGGAAACCTGGGCCAGGCCCTTGGTGCATTCACCGGCCACATACTCGAAATGCGGGGTACCGCCGCGAATCACCGCACCGAGGGCGATGATGGCATCGTACTCACCGCGCTGGGCGACCTTCTGTACCACCAGGGGAATTTCGAAAGCACCGGGCGCACGGATGATGACGATGTCATCTTCGCTCACACCATGGCGTACCAGTGCGTCGACAGCGCCGCTGACCAGGCTTTCGACCACGAAACTGTTGAAGCGCCCCACGACCAGGGCAAAGCGTCCCTGGGGAGCAATAAAATTACCTTCGATGGCCTTCACTGTCATAGCGGATTCTCATGTAGCTTAAAGAGCCAGGGCCAGCTTTGCCGGTCCCTGAAAATAGGTACGCTGACGCCTGAAGGCTCAGCGTGCTGTTTCCCCCGTTATTTTGGGGGCAGGTATTCTACAACTTCCAGATCGAAACCGGATATCGCATTAAACTTCATCGGCGTACTCATCAGACGCATTTTGCGCACACCAAGATCACGCAATATCTGCGAGCCAGCACCGACGGTGCTATAGGTGCTCGGTATCTTGGCCGTGCCTGTGCCGGCCTCACGAATATGCGCCAGAGTTTCATCGCCATCCAGTGAGTGGCCGAGCAACAGCACCACGCCGCTGCCGGCATTGGCCACCTCGGTCATCGCCGCCCGCAGACTCCAGCGTCCAGGCTGATTGGCCATCAACAGATCACGCATGGGGTCCATGTTGTGCACCCGAACCAGGGTCGGCTGTTCCGGGCAAATAGTGCCCAAGGTCAGCGCCATGTGTACATCGCCTTCCACCGAGTCGCGGAAAGTGACCAGATTGAAATAGCCGACCTCAGTATCCAGTGGCTGCTCGGCCACCCGCGTCACGGTACGCTCATGGAGCAGACGATAATGGATCAGGTCGGCAATGGTGCCGATCTTGATGCCGTGCTGGGCAGCGAACTCTTCCAGCTCCGGACGCCGCGCCATGCTGCCATCTTCGTTCATGATCTCACAGATCACCCCGCTCGGCTCAAAGCCCCCCATGCGCGCCAGATCACAAGCCGCCTCGGTATGCCCGGCACGCGCTAGGACACCGCCGGGCTGGGCCATTAGCGGAAAGATATGACCAGGGCTGACTATATCCGCTGCAACGGCCTGCTTGGCCACCGCTGCCAGCACCGTACGAGCCCGATCAGCGGCAGAAATGCCCGTGGTAACACCTTCGGCTGCTTCGATGGAGACAGTGAATTTGGTACCAAAACCTGAGCCGTTGCGCGGTGCCATCAAAGGCAACTTGAGCAACTCACAGCGCTCACGGGTCATGGGCATGCAAATCAGGCCCCGGGCAAAGCGCGCCATGAAATTGATGTGCTCTGCGCTGATACACTCCGAGGCGATAATCAGATCGCCCTCGTTTTCACGGTCCTCATCATCCATTAGGATGACCATCTTGCCGGCGCGAATATCCTCGACCAGCTCTTCAATGCTATTGAGTGCCATGTTGCTATGTCCTTAATACTTCAAGTAGCCGTGCTCGGCGAGAAATCCCTCGGTTATGCCTGAGCCGCCAGATTCTGCAGCCTTGTCACCAAGCAACAGACGCTCGAGGTAGCGGGCCAGCAGGTCGACCTCTAGGTTGACCCGGCGACCACTGACGTAGTCGACCATAATGGTTTCGGCCAGGGTGTGCGGCACTATGGTCAGCTCAAACTCAGCGCCCTGTACGGCGTTGACCGTAAGACTGATGCCGTCTACGGTAATCGATCCCTTGTGTGCGATATATTTGGCGAGTTCCGCCGGGGCCCGCAGGCGAAACTGCACGGCACGAGCATTTTCCTGGCGAGACACAATCTCACCCACGCCATCCACATGCCCGCTGACCAAATGCCCGCCCAGGCGCGAAGTTGGCGTCAGGGCTTTTTCCAGATTGACCCGGCTCCCCACTTGCAGATCGACAAACGCACTCCGGGCCAGGGTTTCTCTGCTGACATCAGCACAAAAGCCATCACCCGGCAGCTCTACCGCAGTCAGACAGACACCGTTGAGCGCAATGCTGTCGCCTACTGCCACATCCCCCAGATCGAGCTTCCCGGTCCTGACGTAGACCCGAACATCCCCGCCCTTGGGGCTGATGGCTGCAATAGTGCCAATAGCCGCAATAATTCCAGTAAACATGGCTGCTCCTTATCGAAAAGCGTTTTCTGGCCGACAACGCAAATCCCTCGTTCGGTTTCGCAGTGCGCCCGACGCAACAAGGACCTCCCGAGGAACAACAAATGCATTGAACATAACTGCCTCCTGTTTATGGCTAAAACAGGGCATTTCTGATCGATAGGGAAAGTATGGACAGACGGCAGACAGGCTGCCTTGTCAGCTAATCCCGCTCTCTCTTCATCCGGACTATGACCGTCGGCTCCGGAGTCTCACCGGATCTGCTAGACCCCGGACGACCACTGTCATACCGGGCGCTCGCGGGCTATAGATGCCTTGCGCACCATTACCGCCGGTGGGGAATTACACCCCGCCCTGAGAACGTCGCGGCCAATAGCCGCGGGGAAGTTTTAACACACTTTGCAGCTAAAAAGCAGCCTTAAGCAAAACCATGGCAGCAGCGATACCCTGGATGCGGGATCAAACGGACGGTTGCGCCACCAGCATCCAGTCGTCACCTATCGCACGCAGTTCGCTAATACGCAGCGGCGCGGCATCGGCCATGCGCTCCATGGGCCAGTCGAGCAAAGGTCTGGCACTGGAGCCAAGGAACTTCGCCGCCATAAAGATACGGTATTCATCCACCAGCCCCGCTCTGGCAAAAGCCCCCGCCAGCCTTGGCCCAGCTTCAACCAGCAGCTCATTGGCACCGCGCGCGGCCAGCTCAGTTAATAATTTGCGCAGATCGACATGTCCATCGCTACCGGCCACAAGCAGCAGCTCATGTCCGGCGCGTTGATAGTGTTGTGCCTGCCCCCCAACCGAACAGGTTGCCACCAGCGCGGAACCGGCTTGAAAAAAAGGCGCATCCAGCGGTACCCGTAAACGACCATCCACCAATACCCGTTGTGGGGGGCGCGTCAGGGCCAGCGCCTTGAGCTCAGCGTCCAATGCCAACTCATCGGCGCGCACCGTCAGTCGCGCCTTATCCATCAACAGGGTATCGGCACCACTGAGCACCAGACTGGAACAAGCGCGCAGGCGCTGCACCTCGGCCCGCGCAGCCGGGCCGGTTATCCACTGACTTTCGCCGCTGGCCATGGCCGTACGTCCATCCAGACTCATGGCGAGCTTGACCCGCACCAGTGGCAGCCCCTGCTCCATGCGCTTGACGAAGCCCCTATTGAGTTGCCGCGCCTCGCTTTCCAACACGCCGCTGAGCACCTGAATACCAGCCTGCTGTAGACGTTGCAGGCCCCTTCCGGCAACCAGCGGATTCGGATCCTGCATTGCAGCTACCACACGGGACAGCCCGGCCCCAATCAGCGCATCGGCGCAAGGCGGCGTGCGCCCTTGGTGGCTGCAAGGCTCCAAAGTCACGTATGCAGTGGCGCCACGAGCCAGCTCGCCGGCCTGACGCAGCGCATGCACCTCCGCATGGGCTTCACCAGCCCGCACGTGCCAGCCTTCGCCGACAATCAGACCATCGCGGACTATTACGCAGCCGACCCGGGGATTGGGGTGAGTCGAATACAACCCCTTGCGCGCCAGCTCAAGGGCGCGAGCCATGAAGGCTGGATCGTAGCTGGTCACTGTTGCTGAGGCCCACGGGAAAGCCGATCGATCTCTTCGCGAAACTCGTTGAGATCCTGAAAACGCCGGTAGACCGAAGCAAAGCGGATGTAGGCCACCTCATCAAGCTTCTGCAACTCGGCCATCACCAACTCCCCCAACACCAGAGATTTGATCTCGCGCTCGCCCGTGGCGCGCAGGCGGTGCTTAATGTGGCTGATGGCTGCCTCCAGTCGCTCAATACCCACAGGACGCTTTTCCAAGGCACGCTGCATACCGGCTCGCAATTTATCCTCATCGAAAGGCTGACGACGGCCGTCCTGCTTGATCAGGCGCGGCATCAGCAACTCGGCAGTCTCGAAGGTGGTGAAGCGCTCGCCGCAGGCCAAACACTCACGGCGACGGCGTACTTGTTCGCCCTCGGCGACCAACCGTGAGTCGATAACCTTAGTGTCATTGGCAGAGCAGAACGGGCAATGCATGATAAAAGCAGCCAGTGGGTTAAAGTCGCCATGGTAACGCATCCACCCAGACCAGTGCCAAATGCCGTCGGCAAAGCACTGCCCCTTTGCACGCTCGCCCGGCCAGCCTTCCAGGCTCGCCCTTGCCAGACAGCCATCCGGCGCTTTTCTTTGCATTGATCATCGGCCCCAGAGAAAATTCAGCCACTCTCTGCCTGCCTGGATTGCCCATGCCCTTGCGTACACTTGCCTTATTCGGCCTTGCCTCCCTGCTACTTGCCTGCGCCAGCGAAACACCACCGACAGCCCTTCCATCGCCTGAACCAGAGGCCTCTGCCGTATCGACCAGCTTGCCCGCCGTCACCGGAACTCTGCTCGATGTACCGGCAAATACCGAGGTGGAATTGGCGCTACTGACTGTCAATGAGCGCGGTCTGCCGCAAAAACTGTTAAGCAATATTCAACTACAGGGGACCGGCACCCCCTTGCCATTTCGACTAAGTTTCAACCCGGTAAGCCCACTGCCGGGCAACCATCTGGAACTACGGGGACGAGTGCATCAATCTGGCCAACTGCTGCTGCATGTTCCCAACCAAAGGATTCTTCAACTGCACAGCCAATTCATTGGCGAAATACATACGACTCGCGCCCTATGACACATCCGCAGCAGCTGCAACAGGCCTTGAGCGGTCTGCTTGGCGATGCCCGCCTGATCGATACCCAACTGCCGGGCAGCGAGTTGCACCTGTGGCTGCTCGACCCAAGCAATATGCAGCGTAATTTCACCACGACAGAAACCCAGCGCATTCTTGCCGCACCGCCCTACTGGTGTTTTTGTTGGGCCAGCGGGATGGCCCTGGCCAACTGGCTACAGCAAAACCCTCACTGGGTGAGCGGCAAGCGTGTTCTGGATCTCGGTAGCGGCTCTGGAGTTGTCGCCATAGCCGCCGCCCGCGCTGGCGCAGCCCAGGTGGTGGCCTGCGACCTGGATCCTCTGGCCCTGGCCGCCTGCCAAGCCAATGCAGCACTCAATGGAGTAACTCTGCACTACTCCACAGACCTGTCCAACGAAGCCCGCGACTATGACCTGCTGATAGCTGCGGACCTGCTTTACGACCACAGTAACCTGCAACTGCTGGAGCACTTTCTCGAACATGCCCACCAGGCACTGGTGGCCGACTCACGGATACGCGACTTCCAGCATCCCGTTTACCAGCGCATAGCCCGCTTGCAAAGCTGTACCTGGCCGGATCTGGCAGAGCCGCAATGCTTCCGCCAAGTCAGCCTATATTGGGCAAAGCGCTCGGCCTGCTAGCCCCGACGCCCAGTCGGATTTATAGTTTCTCTCATTTTTCGCCCGGACCGAGACCCAGCATGAGCGACACAGCCTATATTTTCGATATCAGTGGCAGCGACCAGTTTGAACAACTGGTGATAGAAAACTCCTTTCAAAAACCTGTGCTAGTAGACTTCTGGGCCGACTGGTGCGCCCCCTGCAAGGCCTTGATGCCGCTCTTGGCCCAGGTCACCGCTGACTATCAGGGCGAACTGCTGCTGGCCAAGGTCAACTGCGATATTGAACAGCAAATAGTCGCGCGCTACGGTATTCGCAGCCTACCCACCGTGGTGCTGTTCAAGAATGGACAGCCCGTCGATGGTTTCCAGGGCGCGCAGCCGGAGTCAGCCATCCGCGCCATGCTCAAACCTCATGTTGCCGAACCCCCTGCGCCAGAAGCCGACCTACTGGAGTTGGCCCAGGAAGCCTTCAGCGATGGACGTATCGGCGAAGCGGAGACACTACTCAAACAATTGCTGGGCGAAGACAATGAGAACGCGCCAGCGCTGATTCTCTACGCCCGCTGTCTGGCCGAGCGCGGCGAACTTGGCGAGGCTCAACTGGTGCTCGATGCGGTAAAAAGCGACGATCACAAACAAGCCCTTGCGGCGGCCCGCGCCCAGCTGACCTTTCTACGTCAAGTAGGCGAGCTAGCAGACTGCGCCACCCTGAAAAGCCGTCAGGCACAAAACCCTGAAGATGACGAAGCGGCCTACCAGCTCGCCATCCACCAACTCGCTCGCCAGCAATATGAACCAGCCCTGGATGCCCTGCTCAGGCTATTTGTGCGCAATCGCAGCTATGCCGACGGCCTCGCCCATAAAACCCTGCTACAAGTCTTCGACCTGCTGGGCAATGAACATCCGCTAGTGACCCTGTACCGACGCAAACTCTACCAGGCAATTTACTGACCCAATAGCTCTTGGAGGCCGAGATGCAGGGCAAACATATAGCCAGCTCAAAGCCTCCTCAGATGGATAGGCTGCAGCTGCCAACTTCTGCAACAAACTCAAGCCAGTAACGGGCCCAGGCATTTATTTTCACACAGCCCTACTGCTCAACCCGGGGAAACAGTTTTAAATAACTCTTATGACTGCCCCTCTAAGGAAGCTCTGATTTATTCAGGAACAATGCTGAAATCCCCTGATAAATCAAGGACTCCAGCCTGCCTCAAGGCCGAAAAATCGAATTAATCAGCGCCTCCCTAAGTGTCTTTGCCATAGTGACTCCAATTTCTCAAAAAGTGGAGCCTTCGCAAAACCCGGGGCGGTTGAATACGTCCTAGTGCTTGAGGATAAGGCTGAAGATACCGTAACGACTGGGACAGGGACCATTTTTGGGGGTATTTCCAATGACCGAACTGGGCATTCCCCCAGATATCCCCCCAATTGCCTAGGCTTGCGAGGGACGCATCGGAAATCATAGGCAACAAAAAACCCGCACATGGCGGGCTTTTTGTGGGCTTTCGGGTGGTTTTGGCACCACCTGAAAAGTATCAGTGGTGCCCAGGGACGGAATCGAACCGCCGACACGGGGATTTTCAATCCCCTGCTCTACCGACTGAGCTACCTGGGCGACGGGGCGTATTAGACGGTTTTAGCCTTTGAGTGTCAAGCGCCAGATTGAAAAATATTTAAATATTTCGGGCGCTTACGTTTGCCACTTATTCACTCGGGGGAATATAGCCCTCAGCCTGAGCGTAATCCTCACCGGAGAGGAACTTATCCATTTCGGCCTGCAGAAACTTGCGATCCTCGGCATTCATCATGTTTAGACGACGCTCGTTGATCAGCAGGGTCTGGTGCTTCTGCCATTCGTCCCAGGCCTGCCGGGACACATTCAGGTAGATATCCTCCCCCTTGGCGCCTGGATAGGGCGCACGCTCCAGGCCCGGTAATTGTTGTCTGTACTTGCGGCACATGACGCTACGGCTCATGCCATTTCTCCTGAATGCAATGCTTGGGCCGCGCGCTTGAGCAGCTTCTTCACCGGAGCAGCAAGCCCCAGGCGCGGCGGTGTGGCAAGGTTATACCAAAGCCAGTCGGCCTCGGCCACATGCTCCTGGACGGCCTCAACCTCGATCAACCAGGGCTCTATGGATAACTGGAAGTGACTGAAACTATGGGTCACCCCGTCGAGTTCGCGGGTCTGCCCCAGACGCAACCGGTGCTGATCGGCAAGCGGGCCAAGGGCGTGCAAGTCGTCCAGTTCCGGCAGACTCCACAAGCCGCCCCAAAGTCCGCTGGGAGGACGCCGGTAAAGCAAGATGGCGCCATCACGATTGGCGAAGATCGGCATCAAGGTACGTTTTTGTGGCAGCGCCTTGCGCGGTTTCGCCATGGGATATCGCGCCTGCAGCCCCAACAGCTGCGCTTGGCAGCCGGCATGTACCGGACAAAGCAGACAGCTGGGCTTGCTTCTAGTGCAGAGGGTGGCGCCCAGATCCATCATCGCCTGAGTGTAGTGGTTAACTCGCTCCAGTGGCAGCAACCGCTCGGCGGCCGCCCATAGTTGCCGGGCGACTCCTGGCTCCCCTGGATAGCCTTCCTGCGCCAGGTAGCGGGCCAGCACACGCTTGACGTTGCCATCCAAAATCGCTGCGCGTAGCCCCATGCTCAGACTGGCGATAGCCCCTGCGGTTGAACGACCGATTCCGGGCAGGGCGGCCAATGCGGCTACGTCCCGGGGGAATTGCCCGGCATGTTCGCGCATCAAAATCCGCGCGGTTTTCTGCAGATTGCGCGCTCGCGTGTAATAGCCAAGACCGGTCCATAGATGCAGCACCTCATCCTCATCAGCCTCAGCCAGATCAGCCAGGGTCGGCAAAGCCTGCATAAACCTCTCAAAATACCCCAGCACAGTGCCGACCTGGGTCTGCTGCAGCATGATTTCCGACACCCATACGCGGTAGGGGCTTATCTGCTGCTGCCAGGGCAGGTCCTTGCGCCCGTGCTCGTCGTACCAGTCCAGCACCGCACCGGAGAACTGCTCAGGACTCATCGCTTGAGCAGGCCCTTGAGCGCATCTTTGAGTTCTGGACTGAGCTTGCCATCGAGTTTTTTCTCAATCTTTTCATTGAGTTTTTCACCCGCCAGCTTTCCTGCGGCATTTTGCAAGGCCTGCTGATCCAGGCGACAGGCTTTGCCCCCCAACTCTAACGGACCGCGACAGCGCAAGGGCCAGGATAGACTCGCGTAACGATGATTGACCTGACAAGCTGGGTCTGCGTTAGCACGCTTATCCCCCTCGACCAGAATACCTAGCCGGTAGTCCATTCCCAGCACGCGCAAATCGATATCTCCCGCTCCGTTCAGGCTCAGACCGGGGATGCGCGCCTGCAGATCCGGATTACTGGCGACCCCGCCATGAATCTTAAGGCTACCTTGCAAGCGCTCAAAAGCGGTGTTCTTGCTACCCACCGCACTACTTAGCTTTTTGCGGTTGAGCGTGGCGATGGCGCCACAAAGCTGCTGTTCGATATTGGCCCCGACCAGCACTCCGTCTTTAACTGCGAAATCGGCACTGCCATTGAGGGTCTCGACCCAGGTTTTCAGGCTATTGCCACTACTGCTTAGATCGCTGTTCAGGTCGAGCAAGCCGCGCACTGGTGCAGGCTGCTGCTCGCTCGCCAAGAAAGGCTCGACCTCGATGCTGCTTAGCTTGCCATGCAAACTAAGCGCGGGCACTGCGGGACTGACATCGACATTGGCCTTGATGGTGAAATTGCCACTGCCCAGATTGCCCCGCAGCTCATCCAGACTCAGCAGCCCGCCTTGGGCCCCGGCCTTGAGACTGACGCTGTCGAAATCGAGCTTGTGCGCGGTGAGCTGCGCAATACTCACGGAGCCCTGCAGATCCAGTTTGCGCAAGGCCAGGATGGGCAGTATTTCGCTATCGCTCCAGGCTTGCTGGGTGGGCGCACTGGGCAGCGCCGTGCTCCCCTGCTGACCGGCTTTGGCCAGACTTTCGCGAACCTCGGCCTTGCGTGGCGCCTCGCTGTCTTGCTCCTTTTTCCCCTGTACAGGCAAATAACTGTCGATATTCAGGCGATCACCTTTGAGCTGCACGGCCAGGGATCGCTGGGCAAAATCAGTTACCGCCAGCTCGCCAGTGAAGGTGCTGTCGTCGAGTTTAAGGGTCAGATCGTTCAGCTGCAGACTGCTTGGCGTTGCGCTTAGCTGGGTGACCAGTTCAAATTGCTCCAGGCTTTTTTCATTCGCTAGCGGAGGCAGCTTCTGACCAACGCTGGCAAGAAATTCACGCAGATTGACCCGGGCGACTGACAGCCCCCCTGAAAGCTTGGGCGCCTCCAGCAGGTCGTGCACTTTCAGTTCTCCCAGCGCACGCAGCTGGTTGGCAGATAGTTTCAAGCCGTTCCACTCCGCCACCTGGGCCGCCAAATCGACCAGCAACTGCCCTTGTACGGCATAGGTCAAGGTCTGACCGTTAAAAGGTGGCCCGGATATCTCACCGGAAAGACGGGCATCCTCCAATTGATAGCGTTTAACCCCACGATCAAAGCGCAATGCGCCCTGCAGCTCAGCATGGGCCCGTAGCAAAGGCGAGGCACTGCCCAAAAAGCCGCTGAGCTTGATCGGCACACTTATCCCTTCACTGATGGCACCGGTTGTCAGCTGAATGCTCTCGGCACTGAATTGCTGCCCTTTTTGCACATCGTGGAACTGCACTCGGGCGGCGTTGACAATCAGACTGTCGATATCCAGCTTGATCGGATGTGCAGCCTCCCCTGCTGCAGGCTCAGCACTGCTCTTGGGCGCATCAGCGGCGGCACTCGAACCTGTGGCCTCAGCGGGCTGCGCTGCCGGCTGACCGATGTTTTCCCAGTTGCCGTGGCCATTCTCATCGCGCTGCAAATCAAGACTCAGACCGTCGACACGAATGTCGCTCATCTGTACCTCTTTGCGTAGCAGGGGTAGAACGCGCACCGACAAACCCAGCAAACGCAGGTTGGCAAATGGCTTATCTGGGGTGCTGGCGCTGGCCAGAGTGGCATCCGTCAGCTCCAGACCCAGCCAGGGGAACAGGCTCCAGCCGATCTCACCATTGAGCGTCAGTTCCAGATTCAGCTTATCCCGGGCCAGCTGACTGATTTCCCCTTTGTAATCGTTGGGGTCAAAGAGATGAGTCAGGGCAAAGCCCAGAGCCACAATAGTCAGCAGCAGTCCGAGGAAAGCAAGGCCCAGGATTTTGCCGAGCGGTTTCATGAACGAGTCCTTTTGGGAGCGACGCAAAATGTAAAGCTGCCAGTATAACTCTGACCAACGGCAAAGGGCTAAGGCATCTGGGTTACCAACTCACTCAGTCGCGAAACCAAGACTCTGCGCCAGATCCTGGCATTGCAGGGGTCAGGCTGTGCTTGCAAGCTCCGCCAGCAACCAGTTGCGAAATACCTCCAGCGACGGCAGTACAGCATTGCGCGGCGGATAGGTCAGGCAGTAGGTGCGTCGACTGGGAACCGCCTGACCAAGACTTAACAGATGGCCCTGGCGTATTTCATCCTCCACCAGCAGGCCCGGGACCAAGCCCACACCAATACCGGCACGCACGGCCTGAATCAGGTGCGAGGTCAATTCAAAATTGGGCCCGTTGCGCATGCTTTGCGGCTGCAGGCCATGCGCAACGAACCAGTCAAGCCAAAGCGGCGGATGACTGGCAACCTGCAACAGCACCTGCTCGGCGATAAGATCAGCCGTCAGCCGCTCGGCACCTGACAACAGCTGCGGACTGGCCACCACCACCATGGACTCTTCCAGCAGGGGATGCACCACCAGCTCCCCCCAGTCACCGCTACCTACGCTGATGGCCGCATCTATCTGCCCCTCGGCAAAGTTCACCGCTTGGATGCGCGAATGAATATGCACCTGCACCCCTGGGTTGGCCTCGTAGAAACGGTTAAGGCGCGGCAGCAGCCAAGTTGAGCCAAAGGTGGGCAACAGCGCCAAACGCAGGGTTCCGATACCCGAGCCATAGGCCACGGCCTGCAAAGTGGCATTGCGAATCTGCGCCAGGGCACCGCCAAGCTCACGCAGATACAAGCGCCCGACATCGCTCAGCAGGATATTGCGCCCTTCTCGCCGGAACAGGCTGACCCCCAACTGCGCCTCAAGCACCTGTACCTGGCGACTCACCGCACTTTGCGTAAGTGATAGCTCGGCAGCCGCCCGGGTGTAACTCTCATGGCGGGCGGCAGCCTCAAAGGCCAGCAATAGCGACATGGACGGCGTGAGACGACGGTAATTCATTCATAAACCTCATGAATAAAGTGCAAAAAATACCCTTGTAGCATGGTTCAACAGACCGGAAAATGCCATTTACCAATGATAGAGCCCAAAACAGAATTCTTAGCATCATGAATGAATCAAGGGCCTGCAGTAGAGAACCGACCATGATTGCCCGCATTGCCACACCTATCAGCCCGGCAGCACCCTATCTGGCCTTCCTGGATGCGCTACGCAGCGCTGGCTTTCGCGGCGAGATCAGCCCGGACTACGCCAGTCGCAGCGTGCTGGCCACCGACAATTCCATTTACCAGCGCCTGCCCCAGTCGGCGGTATTCCCCCTGGACGCCGAGGATGTACAGATTCTGGCACGCATTGCCGCGCAGCCGGCACACCAGAGCGTGCACCTTACCCCGCGTGGAGGTGGCACGGGCACCAACGGCCAGTCGCTGACCGACGGGGTGGTGGTCGACCTGTCGCGGCACATGAACAAAATTCTGCAAATCAATGTCGAGCAGCGCTGGGTACGCGTGCAGAGCGGAGTGGTCAAGGACCAGCTCAATGCCGCCCTCAAGCCCCATGGGCTGTTCTTCGCCCCGGAACTCTCCACCTCCAACCGGGCAACCATTGGCGGCATGATCAACACCGACGCCAGTGGTCAGGGCAGCTGCAGCTATGGCAAGACCCGCGATCACGTGCTGGAGCTGGACAGCGTGCTGCTCGGCGGCGAACGCCTGCTCAGTGGCCCCCTGGACGACGCGGCCCTGGCGCAGCAGTTGGCGAGAGGCGACCGTATCGGCGCCCTGTACCGCTGCGCCGAAAGCATCCAGCGGGAAAAGGCAGAGCTGATCGCGGCGCGCTTTCCCAAACTCAACCGCTGCCTAACCGGTTACGATCTGGCCCACTTGCGCGAGGCAGATGGCCGCTTCAACCTCAACAGCGTGCTCTGTGGCGCCGAGGGCTCTCTAGGGTTTGTTGTCGAAGCCAAGCTGAATGTGCTGCCGATTCCGCAGTACTCGGTATTGGTCAACGTGCGCTATGCCGGCTTCATGGATGCCCTGCGCGACGCCCGGGCCCTGCTTGAACACCAACCGCTGTCCATCGAGACGGTCGACTCCAAGGTGCTGCTACTGGCCATGCAAGACATCGTCTGGCATGGCGTGGCGGAATACTTCCCGCAGGATGCACAGACGCCGACCCTGGGCATCAATCTGGTCGAGTTCAGTGGCGATGACAGCGCCGCCGTGGACGCCCGGGTCGCCACCTTCATCGAACATTTACAGAGCGACACCCAGGTGCCTCGCCTGGGCCATACTCTGGCCGTGGGCCGCGCCGCCGTAACCCGGGTATACGCCATGCGCAAACGCGCAGTGGGTCTGCTGGGCAATGTCGAGGGTGAAGTGCGGCCACAACCCTTTGTCGAAGACACCGCAGTACCACCGGAAAACCTTGCCGACTATATTGCCGAGTTTCGTGCCCTGCTCGACAGCCACAAGCTCAGCTATGGCATGTTCGGCCATGTCGATGCTGGCGTGCTGCACGTGCGCCCAGCCCTGGACATGAAGGACCCGGCTCAGGCCGCCATGGTGCGACCTATCTCCGATGCGGTAGCCGAACTCACCCAACGCTATGGCGGCCTGCTCTGGGGCGAACATGGTAAAGGCGTGCGCTCGGAATACGCGCCGGCCTTTTTTGCCGACCTCTATCCCTCGCTACAGGCACTGAAGAGCGCCTGCGACCCATACAACCAGCTCAACCCAGGCAAAATTGCCACACCTCTTGGCAGCAGCGAAGAGCTACTGAAGGTTGATCAGGTGCCCATGCGCGGCGAATACGACCGGCAGATCGACGAGCGCGTCTGGCAAAGCTACGGTACCGCCATGCACTGCAACGGCAATGGCGCCTGCTACAACTTCGATCCGGACGATGCCATGTGCCCATCATGGAAAGCCACCCGGGAGCGGGTGCAATCTCCCAAAGGGCGCGCCTCACTGATCCGTGAATGGCTACGCCTACAGGGTCAGGCTGGCGTCGATGTGCTCAAGCCGGTCGGCAACGGACCGCTGAGCTTTCTGCGCAACCTGCCCAGCCGCTGGCGCAACAGCCGCAACGCTGACGAGGACTTTTCCCATGAAGTCTATGCCGCCATGGCCGGCTGCCTTGCCTGCAAATCCTGCGCTGGCCAGTGCCCAATCAAGGTCAACGTGCCCGAGTTTCGCTCACGCTTTCTCGAACTCTACCATCGCCGCTACCTGCGTCCGCTACGCGACTACCTGGTTGGCTCTCTGGAATTCAGTCTCCCCCTGCTGGCGCGACTGCCCTGGCTGTATAACGCCCCCATAGCCTCACCCTTAGTCAGCAAACTGCTGGTTAAGTATCTGGGCATGGTCGACAGCCCGACACTGAGCAATTTTGATTTTCGCGCCACTTGCCGCCGCTGGCAGGTGCGTACAGCCACTGTCAAACATCTCGCCGAACTGGACCCGGCGCTGCGCAGCAAAAGCCTGATACTGGTCCAGGACGCCTTCACCCGCTACTTTGAGACTCCGCTGCTGGCCGCCTTTATCGAACTGGCCAGCCGTCTCGGCTACCAGGTATGGCTGGCGCCCTACGCGGCCAACGGCAAACCCTTGCACGTACAGGGTTTCCTGCCCGCCTTTGCCCGCGCCGCACGACGCAACGGCAAGCGCCTACAGGCCCTGGCCAACTTTGATATTCCACTGGTGGGGCTGGACCCGGCCATGACCCTGGTCTATCGCCAGGAATACCGCAAGATCGAGGGGCTCGTTTGCCCCGAGGTTCTGCTGCCCCAGGAGTGGCTGGCCCAGGCCCTGCCTAACGCGCCCCAGCCAACCGGCCCAGCGGGGCAATATCGTCTTCTCGCCCACTGCACCGAGAAAACCAATGCGGCGCCAAGTACCGCCTTATGGCATAAGGTGTTCGGCTTGGCGGGGTTACAACTGGCGAGCCAAGCCACAGGCTGCTGCGGCATGTCCGGCACCTACGGTCATGAGGCGCGCAACCTGGAAACCTCCAAGGCCATTTTCGCCCAATCCTGGCAGCCTGCCTTGTCAGCCCAACCAGAGGTCGAGGCCTTGGCCACCGGCTACTCCTGCCGAAGCCAGACGGCGCGGCTGCAGCAACAAAAACTACGCCATCCGCTTGAAGCGCTGCTGCAACATTACAGGAGCTAAGCCCCGGCAATGCCAGGCGATGGTACAGAGCAAGCATCGCCTGGCAATTTAGCCCATGCCCGAGCGGCCAGCTGGAAACCCTTGCAGCGACTGGCGGTTCCTAGCCCGCAGCGGCTTGAGCCCGAGCGCCTTGTGCACCCGTAGAGACTCCGGTTATGTCACAGACCATCTGTTGCAGAGCATTCTGCACAGCTACGAACTAACGTAAAAATCCCGATGACCTTTATTCTGCTCAGCCCCTGTGACTACCGCGAAGAAATCCGCAAAAGCCGTTTTCTCGCCCAGGCGCAGTCCGTTGCCAGTGTGGCCGAGGCTCAGGCTTTTATCAGCTCAGCCAGTGCCCCAGACGCCTCACACAACTGCTGGGCCTGGAAGCTTGGCCAGCAATACCGCTTCAGCGATGACGGCGAGCCCTGCGGCACCGCCGGACGGCCGATACTCGCAGCCATTGAAGCCCAGAACTTCGACCAACTGGCAGTGGTAGTCACCCGCTGGTATGGCGGCATCCAACTCGGCACCGGAGGACTGGCCCGGGCCTACGGCGGCAGTGCCAATAAATGCCTGCAACATGCCGAACGCCAGGAGCTGCTGCCTCGCATTGTCTGTAGTTGCCATTGCGCTTTCGCTGAACTGGCCCTGCTCAAGTCACGCCTGGGCGACTTTGCTGCAGAATTGCAGCAGGAAACCTTCGATGGCCAGGGCGCCTGGATGCAACTGGCCGTGCCACAAGGGCAGTTCGAGCCCCTGCAACGCATGCTCAGCGACATCAGCAGGGGCCGCAGCCAGTTGCAGCGGGCACGCGTTGCAGCCCAGACTGAACTCAAGGTAAGCGCTCGGTGTCCCCGAGCGCTTACCTTGAGCAAGGACTACAAGCCCAACAACGCCAGCATGATAAAGGTGGCAAACAGCACGAAATGGGTCATACCCTCAATGGCATTGGTTTCACCATCATTGAGATTGATGGCGCAGACGATCAGGGTGATAAATACCATCACCGTCTGCACCGGGGTCATGGCCATCTGAAACGGCTGCCCGGAATACAGGGCCAAGGCTTCCATTACCGGCACCGTCAGAATCACCGTCGATAGCGAGGCCCCCTGGGCTATATTGACCACAGACTGCATGCGATTGGCCAGTGCCGCCCGCAGGGCGGTGAGAATTTCCGGCGCCGCGGAAATTCCCGCCACCACGAGAGCGGTCAACAGTGGCGGCGCACCGCTGCCTGCCAGACCGACATCCAGCGCCAAGGACATCACCTCGGCGAGCACACCGATAAGCACAACGCCAAAGATCAGCACTACCACCGACCAGGCCACACTGCTCTGGCCGCAGGAGTGCCCCGCTTCAGAGGCGCCGTGGGCGCTCTTATCCTGATAGCTGTAGCTGAAGAAGTAGCTGTGCGCCCCGATCTGCATGCGCAGAAATAGTGCGTAGAGCATCAGCATGGCGCCGATGGTAAACAGTGAATAGGCCTGCCAAGCGGTTACCGGAATAAATTCGGGCACTACCATGGAAATGCCCATGGCAGTCAGAATCATCACGCTGTAACTACGTGCGGAGTCGTCGTTATAAGGCTGCTCGCCATGGCGCAGCCCGCCAATCAGCGCCGCCAGACCGAGAATGCCGTTGATATCGAGCATCACCGCCGCATAGATGGTATCGCGCACCAAAGTTGGTGACGGCTGATTGCTCATCATGATGGCCAGAATCACCACCTCCACCAACACCGCGGAGAGGGTCAGAATCATGGTGCCATAAGGATCACCAACCCGCTCTGCCAGTTGCTCGGCATGGTGGGCCACGCGCAGCGATGCACAGCTGC
>RCIC01000073.1:0-92030 GCA_018883505.1 Ceratosolen fusciceps
GGCCGCGCTTTCGAACTCAAGGAAGTTGCCAGTGGTTACCGGCTGCAAGTGCGTGACAAATTTTCTCCCTGGGTCGGTCGCCTCTGGGAAGAACGGCCACAGCGTTACTCCCGCGCACTGCTGGAGACCCTGGCCCTGATTGCCTATCGACAGCCGATCACACGGGGCGAAATCGAGGAGATTCGCGGTGTGGCAGTCAACAGTCAGATAGTCAAAACCCTGCAGGAACGTGAGTGGATCCGGGTGGTGGGGTACCGTGAAGTGCCTGGGCGTCCGGCCATGTTCGCCACCACCAAAGCCTTTCTCGATCATTTCAACCTGCGCAGTCTAGATCAACTGCCTCCTTTGGCAGCGCTGCGAGAGCTTGCGCCCGAGCCGCTATTGCTGCAGGAGGACGCGCCGGTGCCGGCGGATTTACAGGCCCGTGCCGATCTGGCTGTGGCGGATGATGCAGCGCCTGAGCCGGCAAAACCGCAGACCAGTTTCCGCAGTCTGCTGGCCGAACTAGACGCCATGGAGCAGGGACTGAAAAGTGATTTCGATGATCTTGCCTCGCCCGAGGAACCAAACTGACAGCGCTGCGCCTAGGAGCCTGTCGGACTTTCCAGCTTATGCACTGAGGCGCAACGTCTGGACAATGCGTGAGTCCGCTGAAAAGAAGAAGGTCTGCCGATGAGTCGCTTCGTAACCGTTGACCGAGACACCGCGTATCTGCTGCCACCGTCGGTGGACGAATGGTTGCCTGACGATCACCTGGCACGCTTCGTGGTGGAGGTCATCGAGCAGTTGGACCTGAGCGCGCTGACTCGCCAGTACGCCGGGCGAGGCTCGGCGGCGCACCACCCGGCGGTGCTGCTGGGCCTGCTGGTCTACGGCTACGCCAGCGGCGTGCATTCCAGCCGCAAGATCGAGCGCGGTACTTACGACTCGGTGGCGTTCCGGTTTGTGGCGGCCAACACCCACCCGGATCACGACACGCTGGCCACCTTCAGGCGGCGTTTCCTCAAGGAGATCGAAACCCTGTTCGTGCAAGTGCTGGTGCTGGCACGCGAGATGAAGCTGCTCAAGCTGGGGCACATTGCACTGGACGGCACCAAGATCGACGCCAACGCCAGCAAGTGCAGACGCTGCTGGCGCTGGCCGAGAGTACCGACGCCCAGGTCGTGCCCGATGGCATGGACGTGCCCGCAGAGATCGCGCGGCGCCAGGACCGACTGAGGGCCATAGCGCAGGCCAAGGCCAAGATCGAGCAACGCGCCGCCGAACGGCACCAGATCGAGCAGCAGGAGCACGAAGCCAAGATCGCCAAGCGGCAAGCCCAGCGCGATGCCGGCAAGAAGCCCCGAGGCGACGACCCCGAGCCGCCACAGGCTGGCCCCAAGGATACGGACCAGGTCAATCTGAGCGACGAAGAGTCGCGCATCATGCCGGTCTCGGGCGGTGGCTTCGAACAAAGCTACAACGCGCAGGCCGGGGTGGATACCCAGACCATGCTGGTGGTGACTGCGCATGTCACCCAGGCGTGCAACGACAAGCGCGAAGTCCAGCCCACGCTACAGGCAATCGCGGCGCTGCCCGAGGTGTTGGGCCAAGTGCAGTCGCTGATTGCGGACAACGGCTATTGCAGCCAGGCCAACGCCGTTGCCTGCAGCAACGCGGGGGTGCAGCCGCTGCTGGCGCTCAAGAGGGAATCCCATCACCCGCCCGTGCTGGAGCGTTTTGCTGCGGATGGGCCCGAGCCCGAGACGGCCGACCCGATGGTGCGAATGGCGCACCAGCTGCGCACGCGGGCCGGACGAGCGCTGTACAAGCTGCGCAAGCAGACGGTGGAGCCGGTGTTCGGCATCATCAAGCGGGTGATGGGTTGGTCGCAGATGAGCATGCGCGGGCTGGCCAAGGCGCAAGGTGAGTGGAGTCTTGTGACCATGGCATGGAACATCAAGCGCATGCATGTGCTGCGGGCGGCCTGAGGGGCGCAGAAGTGCGCCCGAATCGTGCTCACACCGGGATTCCATAAGGCTCAGGACACTCCAGTGCGGCCTCATCAGCCTGCAGCGGCGAGCAAACCAGTGTGCGACGATCCAAAAACCGGGCGCGCCAAGGATCAGGCTCTTCGCAGAGTTAAGTCCGACAGGCTCCTAGATAGAATGGGCTCCTGGGCAGCCAATGTGACCTCTACAGGAGTGTTGAAGGGGCGGCCGCAGAAACTGAGTGCAACACCAGACCAATTCGGTACGGTGTTGCCTCATGTCTTACTCCGAACTCAGCATTGAAGAGCGTGTCACTATTCAAATTGGCCAAGCCCAAGGTTTCAGCCTTCGTCAAATTGCCCGCCTGATCAAGCGATCCCCTTCTACCATCAGCCGTGAGCTACGCCCTGCCGGTTGGCGAGTTGCGCAAGGAGCTGATCATCTGTCTGCGCCAAGGCAAGACGACACGTCGGCCACGTTCTGGCGGGGTGGATCGGCGCAGCCAGATTCCCGAGATGGTCAGCATCCACGTACGTCCGCCGGAAATCGAAGACCGGCTGGTGCCGGGCCATTGGGAGGGTGATCTGATCAAGGGCAAGGCCAACGCCTCGTCCGTAGGCACTCTGGTAGAGCGCAGCAGCGGCTACCTGATGCTGGTGAAGATGTGCGACGCGACGGCGACCTCGGCGGTAGAGGGTTTCAGCGCTGCGCTTAATCGCCTGCCACTGGCGATGCGCAAGAGTATGACCTACGACCAAGGCCGCGAGATGACACGACACGCTGAAATCACCCAGAAGACTGGAGTTGCCATTTACTTCTGCGACCCCCATAGCCCCTGGCAGCGCGGTAGTAACGAGAACATCAATGGACTGATCCGACAGTACCTGCCCAAGGGGACGGACTTGTCAGGTCACAGCCAGGAAGCGCTGGATGCCATTGCCTTGGAACTGAACATGCGACCGCGTAAAGGGTTCGGTTTCAAGTGCCCGATCGAAGTGATGACCGATGTGATGGAAAATTGGGTATCAGCCGCAGAGCTGCGGGTCCTAAGCTGTTTCCTGTCATTGCAGGAGGTAATTGTGGACACTCGCAGCAAAGCCTGCTGCCCCGATTCGCTGCAGGCTCTGCAGCTCTATCTGGATAATGCTCAACAAGTTTCACCAGAAGGGGGGCGGTGAGGGCCGAGTTTGCGGACAATAAAAAGCCGGCTTGTGGCCGGCTTTCGTAAGGCAGGTTGGGCTTACTTTTGATAGGCCGCAGCCGCCTTGGTGATCTCGGCGCGGGCGGCTTCTGCGTTGCCCCAGCCTTCAACCTTGACCCACTTGCCTTTTTCCAGATCCTTGTAGTTCTCGAAGAAGTGCTTGATCTGCTCAATCAGCAGCGGTGGCAGGTCTGTGTATTCCTGAACATCTTGGTAGATGGTGGTCAATTTGTCATGGGGCACGGCAATCAGTTTGGCATCACCACCGGCTTCGTCAGTCATGTGCAAAATGCCGACCGGACGGGCGCGGATCACTGAGCCTGGAGCTACTGGATAGGGGGTGACCACCAGCACGTCAAGGGGGTCGCCATCGTCAGCCAGGGTGTGGGGAATAAAACCGTAGTTGGCTGGATAGAACATCGGCGTGGCCATGAAGCGGTCGACAAACAGGCAGTCGCTGTCGTGGTCGATTTCGTACTTGATCGGCGCATGGTTGGCCGGGATTTCGATGGCGACGTAGATGTCATTGGGCAGGTCTTTACCTGCTGGGATCTTGCTGTAGCTCATGGGGGACTCCCGGGGAGGCGAGAAAGTGGGCAAAAAAAGTGCGGCGATTATAGGTGGAATGCCTGGGTGTTGTCATTTTAACTATCCTCTTCATGCGCCTGCTGAGTGCTGCTGTTCTGATAATCCGGATGTTCGAGCTGTAGGCGGCGCAAACGTGCCAGGCTGTCCTGACGGTAAAACAGGCGTAGTTGCTGATACACCGCCGGAAAGCTTTCCTCCAGCAGGTCCGGTGCATTGAAAAAGTATTCGCTGGTGACCGCGAAAAATTCGGCAGGGCTTTCTGCTGCGTAGGGATCAATCGTGGTTTGCGCCTCCGGGTCTTGCTCCAGTTGCGCATTCAGACTGTCAAATGCCTGCTGCATGGCGCTGGTCCAATCAGCAATGGGCATATTGCTGTGCAGTGGCGGCAAGCCGTTGGCCGTGCCGTCGAGCATGTCCAGTTTATGGGCCAGCTCATGGATCACTAGGTTGTAGCCGTTCCAGCTACCGCTGGCCTGAACCCCAGGCCAGGCAAGAATTATTGGCCCTTGCTGCCAGGCTTCGCCGCTGTGCTCGGCGTTCCACTGGTGTTCAATGCCGCTGGCATCGCGATGGCGCTGGGGGCTGATGAAATCGTCCGGATAAACAATGATTTCATGAAAACCCTGGTACCAGTTCAGTTCCGCCAGTCCTAGCAGTGGCAGCTGCGCCAGTGCCGCCAGACTCAGGCGATCTTCTCTGTGTAGGGTCAGGCCAAGCATAGGGCTCAGGTGTTTGTGATGCAGAAAAAGCACGGCTCGCTCGCGCAACAGTTGGTCTTGCTCCTCACTGAGGCCGTCGAGGATTGTCAGGCGTTGGCGCACCCTGGCCCAGCACTGTTCGCTGAGTGGGTGGCGGGCAAGGATGCGACGACGGCGCCAGGCACCTAATGACCACATGGCAAGGACTCGCGGTTGGATTGGCGACACCATAGGCAGACTATGCGCTGGCTGCAACGGTAGCGAGGTCGATCTTGGCCGACGCTGGGGCTTTGTCGCTGTGGCTTGGGATTATGTTGCGAGGCAACAGACATGCTGCAGGGTAAACCGTTATTCGTGGCTCACTAGCGGCTGATGCCGCTTGCGCTGGGACGGTAACAACCCTAACCTGCCGCTCAGTGTTCACTTGGCGGCTCCTGTTTTAGAGTCGCCTGCTTCGAGGTTTTCATGCACATCCATATTCTCGGCATCTGCGGCACCTTTATGGGATCGCTTGCTGTGCTGGCCAAGGCCCTTGGTCACCGTGTTACCGGCTCCGATGCCAATGTTTATCCGCCCATGAGTACCCAGTTGCAGGCTCAGGGCATTGAGCTGCTGCAGGGCTACGATCCTGCGCACTTGCAGCCTGCGCCCGATTTGGTGGTTGTGGGTAACGCCATGAGTCGTGGTAACCCGGCGGTGGAGTATCTGTTGAACAGCGACCTGCCCTATGTGTCTGGGCCGCAGTGGTTGGCCGAGCATGTGCTGCAGGGGCGTTGGGTTTTGGCGGTGGCCGGTACCCACGGCAAAACCAGCAGTTCCAGCATGCTGGCCTGGGTGTTGGAGCATGCCGGGATGAGTCCCGGTTTTCTCATCGGTGGGGTGCCACAGAATTTCGGTATTTCGGCCCGTCTGGGCGATAGCGCGTTTTTTGTGGTGGAGGCCGACGAGTACGACAGTGCGTTCTTCGACAAGCGCAGCAAGTTCGTGCACTACCGTCCACGTACTGCGATTTTGAATAATCTGGAGTTCGATCATGCGGATATCTTTGCGGATCTGGCGGCCATCGAACGACAGTTTCACCATCTTGTGCGGATCATTCCAAGCGAGGGGCTGGTGATTCATCCTGCCGCCGAAACAGCTCTGTGCCGTGTCATCGATATGGGCTGCTGGACTCCGGTGCAGACCACCGGGGTAGGCGGGCAATGGCAGGCGCGTCTGCTGGCCGAAGATGGTTCGCGCTTTGCGGTAAGTTTCGACGGACAGCCGCAGGGGGTAGTGGAGTGGGGGCTGACTGGACAGCACAATGTGGCCAACGCCTTGGCTGTACTGGCTGCTGCCCGTCACGTGGGCGTCGCGCCGGCACTGGGAATTGAAGCTCTGGGGCGCTTTATAAATGCCAAACGACGTATGGAAAAAATCGCGCAAGTGCGCGGCGTCACTCTCTATGACGATTTTGCCCATCATCCGACGGCCATCGCCACCACTCTGGATGGTTTGCGCAAGCAGGTCGGCAAAGAGCAGATCATCGCGGTGATAGAGCCACGCTCCACTTCCATGAAGATGGGAGCCCATCGCGACGGTTTGGCTGAGTCGGCAGAGCAGGCCGATGCGGTGTTCTGGTATGCCCCTCCGAACCTTGGCTGGGATCTTGCCGCTAGTGTGACGAGGGCACGTACCTGCACCCAGGTTTGTACTTCGCTGGAGGCGATCATCGAGGGAGTCAAGGCACGGGCACGGCCTGGTACCCAGGTGGTCATTATGAGCAATGGCGGTTTTGCTGGCTTGCATGGAAAGTTGGCGCAAGCTTTGGCCTAATGGCAGTCTGATTACTTTTAGAGGGGGTAAGGGGATGGAATTTCTGTTTCTGCTGGTTGTGCTAGCTGTTGTTATTGCGGTGTGGGTGGTGTTGCAGTACAACAAGTTGCAGGCTGCAATGCAAAGTATTCGCGAGGCATTGTCCAACTTACAGGCATCAATGAAAAAGCGCGTTGATCTGGCCAATCAGATCATTGACATTGCTTCGGGGTATGGCGAACACGAAAAGCTTACCTACGTGTCCCTCTCCAATAACATCGAGGGGGCGATGGAGCGTGTGTCAGCCCTCGCACAGAATTATCCTCAGCTGCGGGCCAACGAAACTTATCAAACGCTCATGGGGCAACTGGAGCGGCTGGAACAGACTATTTTTGAGCGTCGCGAGCATTACAATCAGCGGGTCAAGGGCTATAACGTGATGCGTAATAGCTTCCCCACTGTTTTGGTCGCCAGCAAGCTGAACTTCGACACGGCGCCTTATTTCGATATCGACGATGCCGAGTCCCTGGAGAAAGTCAAACTTTTCGAGCGGGATGATTCCGAGGCACTGCGCCTCGCGCTGAATAAGGGGGGCGATGCGGTGGCTCGTTCAGTCAGTTCGGCCAAGGCCAAAATAGTCACCAAGCTTGATGAGCGTCGTGAGGCGTTGACACCTCCCGGCGACAGCCATAAGCCTGAGTAATGACTATGTCCGGCCCGCAACGCATTACTCTGGCCATGACAGGGGCCTCCGGAGCGCAGTACGGCTTACGCCTGCTCGACTGTCTGGTGCGCGAAGACCGGGAAGTGCACTTTCTTATTTCTAAGGCGGCGCAACTGGTGGTTGCCACCGAAACGGACGTCAGTCTGCCTGCCAAGCCCCAGGCGATGCAGGCCTTTCTGACCGAGTACACCGGTGCCAGCGCGGGTCAGATTCGCGTCTATGGCAAGGAAGACTGGATGGCTCCGGTGGCTTCGGGGTCAGGAGCACCTGCGGCGATGGTGGTGGTGCCATGCAGTACCGGCACGCTCTCGGCCATCGCCTGTGGCGCCTGCAATAACCTGATCGAGCGGGCTGCAGATGTGGTTATCAAGGAGCGTCGGCAGTTGCTGCTGGTGCCTAGGGAGACGCCGCTTTCCAGCATCCATCTGGAAAATATGCTGAAACTGTCCAACATGGGCGTGAGCATAGTGCCGGCTGCCCCTGGTTTCTATCACCAGCCACAAACTTTGGATGATCTGATTGATTTTGTGGTTGCCCGTATACTCAACTGCCTGAACATTCCTCAAGACATGCTGCCGCGCTGGGGTGAGCATCACCTTAACAGCGGTGAGGAGTGATTGGCGTCTGTTCATGGACAGGCTGCAGCATCCAGACTCTGGCAGACGTCGACCCACTGGGCGTCCACCAGTTCAGCCATGCGTGTGGGGCTGATGCGTACGGCGCTATGGATGGCGCCCGCGGCTGGTACCACTTCGGCAAAGCTGCGCAGCGAGACATCGCAATAAACCGGTAGCGGTGTCGCCAGACCAAAGGGGCACACGCCGCCAACCGGATGGCTGGTCAGAGCCAGTACAGTTTCGGCGTCCAGTAGTTTGGCTTTGCCGTTGAAGGTCTGTTTGATCTTGCGATTGTCGATGCGGGCATCGCCGCGGGCGACTATCAGCAGTTGGCGTTCGCCGATACGAAACGCCAGGGTTTTGGCGATTTGTCCCGGCTCTACTTGATGGGCTGCAGCGGCCAGGGCCACGGTGGCGGTACTGGTGCTGAGTTCGATCAGTTGCAGGTCGGGGGCCTTCTCGGCGAAGAAGCTACGGACGGATTCCAGGCTCATGGCCAGCACCTTGGCTAAAACTCAAGACTGCCGTGGTGGCCTGTCCCGGGTCAAGTGCGGTGGCATCAGCGCCCCAGGCGGCGCAGCTCATCAGACTCAACAATTCGTACTCCCTGCTGCTGCTCCAGGGCCAGTCGCCACAGGGCGCGGGCTAGGGTGGTGACCTGGATGGCGCGATATCTGCCTGGCCATAGACGCAGCAACGGGGTGGCCAGACGTTCGATGAGGCGACACTCCTGGCGTGGGCCGAGCAGTAGAGAGGGGCGGACCAGGGTCAGTTGTGGCCAGCCCTGGGCCTTGAGTGCTTGCTCGGTTTCGCCTTTGATACGCCGGTAAAAGTTACGGGACTGAGGATCGGCACCTATGGCGCTGACCACCAGCAAATGGCGCGCCCCCAGCTCCAGTGCCCGCTTGGTAAAGGCCAACAGCAGATCCTGGTCCATCTGGCGAAAGCTTTCCTGGGAGCCAGCCTTGTTAAGGGTGCTGCCAAGGCAGCAGAAGGCGGTATCCACCGGTTTATCCAGCTGTGGCAGTAAGCTGCTGAGCTCGCCAACCGGGTTGTGCAAATTGGGGTGGTTTGCCAGCGGTTGGCGGCTTGGCGCCTGCACTCGCTCCACGGTCGGCTCATTGAGTAGTCGGTCAAGCAGATGCTCGCCAGTCAGCCCGGAAGCGCCGGCGAGAAGGATGTGCTGGGGCGTCAGATGCATAGTGGGGCTCTCGGCTACCAAAGAATTTCAATAGCTTAGACGGCTCCTACAACGGCCTTGTTCCAGAGGGATTCTGGCGCAATACCTTACCCTGTGGCAATACGTCATTGGCATGCAGGGTCTGCAGTGCCGGCTCGATACTTATGTTGTCAGCCTGGCAGGCGAGTGTGAAGTCGATACGGTTGTCGGCCTATAATGCTTGCCAAAATCGCGCAGGGAAGTGTGCCGACGATTGTTCGACAGGGGGTGTTCATGCTGTTACGAGGTTTGTTCTGGTTGGTGTCGTGCCAATTGCTCGGCACTGCGCTTAATGTGTTGTTTTTGCCTATGTTGCCTGGACCTATTGTAGGCATGTTACTGCTGGTGATTTTCCTGCTTGTCCGTGGTCAGGTCGATGAGCCGTTGCAGCAGGCTGCCGGTAGTCTGCTCAAGTACCTGCCGTTGCTGTTGGTGCCGCCTGCAGTGGGTGTAATGGTCTACGCTAAGGCGATCGTCGCTGACTTTTGGGCGCTGATCGGGGCTCTGGTGTTGTCGCTGGTCCTCTCTCTGGTTTTCGCTGGCTGGTTGATGCAGCGTTTGATTGAGCGCCAAAGGCGCCTAAGGGAACAGCCATGACTCCAGACTGGCATGCTGCCTGGACTGCAGTTACCCATCATCCTCTGTTCGGCGCAGGTCTTACACTGGGTGCTTATCAGTTGTCCATCGCTCTCTACGAAAAGACCAGGCTGGTGTTGCTGCAGCCAGTGCTGCTGTCGATCGCCATGGTCATTGCTATTTTGCTGCTGTGTGGGCTGACATTCGCCGACTACCGGCACAGTGCCGAGGTGCTGACTATTTTTCTCGGGCCGGCTACTGTGGCCCTGGCGGTGCCTCTGTACCTCAATCTAAAACGCATTCGTGAGGTTTTTTTGCCGACCATAATTACCCTGGCTATCGCCGGTGTGTTGGCGACGGCGCTTGGCGTGGGTTTGGCTTGGCTGTTTGGTGTTGAGCACCGCATGTTGATGAGCATGGCGCCTAAGTCGGTGACTTCCCCTATCGCCATGCTGGTGGCGAATCATATCGGTGGACTGGAGGCCCTGGCGGCGGTCTTCGTGATGATCACCGGCGTCTTGGGAGCCATTATCGGGCCTTGGTTGTTGCGCCGTAGTGGTGTCAGTCATCCGGCTGCTTTGGGTATGGCATTGGGCATGACGGCTCATGCGGTCGGAACTTCGCGGGCCATGCAGGAGGGGGATGAGTGCGGTGCCTTCGCTGCCTTGGCCATGAGCCTGATGGGGATCTTTACCGCTGTCCTGTTGCCGCTGGCCGTCGCCTTGCTGAGTTGAAAGCTGTATGCAACTGCCTTTGTTTCCCCTGCACTGCGTTCTGTTTCCTGGCACTGTGCTGGAGCTGCAGATTTTCGAGGCTCGCTACCTGGATATGATCAGCCACTGCATGCGCCGTGGTGAAGGCTTTGGCGTGGTCTGTATCCTCTCTGGAAGAGAAGTCGGCCAGGTGGCCGATGTGGTGCAGGTGGGCTGTGAGGCCTTGATCAAGGACTTCCAGCAACGTCCTAACGGTTTGCTGGGGATTCGTATCGAGGGTGGGCGACGCTTTCGCTTCCGCCACTCGCAGGTACTGCCCAGTCAGTTGCGTCTGGCCCAGGTCGATTGGCTGCAGGTCGACCCCTATATGCCACTGGATCAGCGGCATGCGGATCTGCAGACCCTGTTGTCGGTCTTGGTCCAGCATCCTTTGGTTACCGCCCTGGGGATGGATGGCGCAGCTACCAGCCAAGGCGAGTTGGTGAACAGACTTAGCTATCTGTTGCCATTGAGTATGGAGCAGAAGGTGGAGCTTTTGGCGCTGGATGATGTCGGCCAGCGCCTCGAACGATTGCGGGCGCTGGTGGGCTGGTTGCAGGCTGATGATCAGTAGCTGTAGTTGCCCAGGTTGGGTGTCAATTGCCACAGGGCGAGGCCGATCAGCAAGCTCAGGCAGGTCGGAGCTATCAGGCGCCAATGCCGTGACGGTAACGCCGGCAGGCTGGCGAAGCGCTGTATCAGGGTCAGGCTGATAGCGCACCAGCAGCCCGCCAGCAGGGCTCCGGCGATGATGTCGCTGGGCCAGTGCACACCCAGATAAACCCGTGACAGGGCAATGCTGCAGGCTGGTAATCCGGCCAGTAGTAGCCAAGTCAGACGCAGGCGAGCAGGTAGCCCACGGCCGAGCAGAACTGCCCATACCAGGAAGAAGGCAAAGGCGGCGCTGCTGTGGCCGCTGGGAAAACTGTAAGTGCTCAAGGGTTCGCTCAATATTTCCGGGCGTCCACGGGCAAACAGCATTTTGAGCAGTGCGTTGCTCAGGGCGGTGCCCAGCAATGTGCTGCTGCTCAACAGCAATGCTTGCCAGTGGCGGCCGAGCAGGAGTAGCAGGCAAAGCAGCAGTGCTACCGCTAATTGCACGGTGAGATCGCCAAAATGGGTGATCAGCAGCGCCAAGTGATCCAGGCTGCTGCTGCGTTGTTGCTGAATCAGCGTCATCAGGCCCTGATCCAGGGCGTTGAGATAAGGCCAGCCGAAGATCAGGGCAAGTAGCAGAAGCATGCAGCCGCCTGCAGTGATCAGGCTAGCCTGGGGCTGTTCACGCAAGCAACTGCGTGCCGCCAGCAGTAACACCAGCGTCAGTGCAGCAGCTACTATGGTGGCCTGTGGCCAGAAGCCTGGGGGCAGAGGTAGGCGCAGGGCGGCTCCGGCGACCCAGCCGGGCAGCAGATAAGCGATGGACCAGCCGGCGGCGGCCAGCATGCTGATCAGGCTAAAACGAGCCAGGGGCATGTTCAGCATGCCGGCGACCATGGGCAGCATCGGCCGTAAAGGACCGATATAGCGCCCCAGCAGTAGACTGGTGGCGCCGTAACGAGCAAAACAACGCTGCGCTGTGCTGAGCCATTGTGGATGGCTGCGCAGACCCGGTAGGCGGTGGATATCTCTCTGGAAATAGCGACCCATGGCATAAGACAGGGCATCGCCGAGCAGGCCGCCGCAGTAGGCCAGAGCCAAGGTTTGCCACAGGCCTAAGGCGCCATTGCCGGCTATTGTGGCGGCGGCAAACAGCAATAGGGTGCCCGGGACCAGGATGCCGGCGATGGCTAGGCATTCGACGCAGGCTATGCTCAATATCGCCAGCCCCAGCCATTGTGGGTGCAGTGCCAGCCAGGCAGTCAGGCTAGCGAACCATTGGTCCATGAAGAAATCCTACTTATCAAATGGAGTCGGCTTTGTTCGGCAGTCTCGGTCTGGCGTTAGCAGAAGATTGCCAATCTCGGCCATGGGAGCTGGCAGCAGCTGCGCGATCCTAACAAAAAACCATCTGCCAGACGCCGCTGTGCGCGAGGTGGTTAGCCAGCTATAATGTGCAGCTTTTTCCAATGGCCAACCTGAGGTTGTTATGAGTGCATCTGTATTGGAGTACATGAATGGCCTTGGGCGCGCCGCTCGTGACTCTTCCAGGCTGCTTGCCAGGGCCAGTAGCGCACAGAAGAATCAGGCCTTGCAAGCTGCCGCTCGGGCGCTGGACGCCGCCCGTGACGAGTTGGTGGCGGCCAATCAGCTGGATCTGGCCGCCGCCCGCAGCAATGGCCTGTCTGAGGCTATGCTTGACCGGTTGGCACTGACGCCCAAGATTATCGATGGCATGATCGAGGGGCTGCGCCAGGTCGCCAGTCTGCCGGACCCCATAGGCGAGATTCAGGGCATGCGTTATCTGCCGTCGGGCATTCAGGTTGGCAAGATGCGCGTGCCTCTGGGGGTCGTCGGTATTATCTATGAGTCACGGCCCAACGTAACCATAGATGCCGCCAGTCTGTGTCTGAAGTCCGGCAACGCGACTATTTTACGTGGCGGCTCCGAGGCTATTCATTCCAACCAGGCCATTGCTCGCTGTATTCAGGTCGGTTTGGCCGAGGCCGGGTTGCCGGCCAGTGCTGTGCAGGTGGTGGAAACCACCGACCGGGCGGCCGTTGGCGCTTTGATCAGCATGCCCGAGTTCGTCGATGTGATAGTGCCGCGCGGTGGTAAGGGATTGATTGAACGGATCAGTCGTGAAACTCGGGTGCCGGTGATCAAGCACTTGGACGGGGTCTGCCATGTCTATGTCGACCGGGCTGCTGACCTCGACAAGGCCATACGGGTATGCGATAACGCCAAGACTCAGCGCTATTCACCCTGCAATGCCATGGAAACCCTGTTGGTACATGCCGACATAGCCGCGCGAGTGCTGCCACCGCTGGCGGCCATTTATATCGAAAAGGGCGTGGAACTGCGGGGGGACGAGCAGACCCGCAGGTTGCTCGGCGACGAGGTGCTGGCGGCCACTGAAGAAGACTGGTATGCCGAGTACAATGCGCCGATTCTGGCGATTCGTGTGGTCGAATCTCTGGATGCGGCCATTGAGCATATCAATACCTATGGCTCGCAACACACCGATGCCATCATTACCGAAAACTTCACCGATGCCAGGCGCTTTCTGACTGAAGTGGACTCCTCTTCGGTGATGGTCAATGCTTCGACCCGGTTTTCCGATGGCTTCGAGTATGGGCTGGGCGCCGAGATCGGCATTTCCACTGACAAACTGCATGCTCGTGGCCCCGTCGGTCTAGAGGGGCTGACCAGCGAGAAATACGTGGTATTTGGTGACGGCCACGTGCGCAGCTGATGGGGGCGCTAGCCAACCTTATGTTTTTCGCAGGACCCTGCGTTGCGCAGTGCCCTGTTGCCCGCTTATATCAAAGCTCACGGACTTTCCCGTGCGTGACGCGAGTATGAGGTAAACGAGTTACTTATGACGACAAAAAACCTGAACAGTGAAGATCTGGTCAAACTGGCCATCGCCGCACTGGAAGAAATCAAGGCCCAGGACATCACCACCATCGACGTGCGCGAGAAGACCAGTATCACTGACTTCATGGTGATCGCCAGCGGTACCTCCAGCCGCCACGTCAAATCGCTGGTCGATAATCTGTTGGAGAAAGCCAAGGAGCAGGGTGTACGCCCCATCGGTAGCGAAGGTCTGGACAGTGGCGAGTGGGCTCTGCTCGACCTGGGCGACATAGTGGTGCATGTGATGCTGCCGACCACGCGTCAATTCTACGATCTAGAGCGGCTCTGGCAGGGCGCCGAGCAGAGCCGGGCCCAGCAAGGCGGCGAGCGCGAATAAGGACGGACTAGTGCGCATTAAGCTGATCGCGGTGGGCTCGCGCATGCCGCGCTGGGTTGAAGATGGCTGGCAGGAATACGCCAAGCGCATGCCGTCTGAGCTGTCCCTGGAGTTGCTGGAGGTTCCGCTGACCACCCGTGGCAAGAACGCCGACGTGACACGAATGATCCGTCAGGAGGGCGAGGCCATGCTGAGTAAGGTGCAGCCTGGCGAACGCATAGTTACCCTGGAGGTCGAAGGGCGTGCCTGGAGTACCGAACAATTGGCGGCGGAGCTGGAGCGGTGGCGTCTCGACGCCCGCAGCGTTAATCTGATGGTGGGCGGTCCGGAAGGGCTCGCCCCCGAGGTGCGGGCGCGCAGCGAGCAGCGCTGGTCGTTGTCGCCGCTGACTTTGCCTCATCCGCTGGTAAGGATACTGGTCGGCGAACAGATCTATCGGGCTTGGACCTTGCTGTCCGGCCACCCTTATCACAAATAGCCAGCCATCCTGATGCCTCAATCGATCCGCCTGAAAGACCACGAACGGGATGCGCAGCTGATCCGCCGGCGCGTACTGTTGGGCGCGGGCGTTTTTCTGTTGCTGGCCTCGCTGCTGGTTGCCCGCCTGTATTACCTGCAGGTCATACAGCACGAGTATCACTCGACCCTGGCGGAAAATAACCGTATCCATGTACAGCCGATTCCGCCCAGTCGCGGGCTCATTTACGATCGCAATGGGATAATCATTGCCGATAACCGTCCCAGCTTCAGTCTGACCTTGAATCGCGAGCGTGCGGGGAACTGGGAGCAGGTGCTGGACGGCATAGTCGACGTCTTGCAGCTGACCAGCGATGACCGTGAGTTGTTCGAAAAGCGTGTGCGCCAGGGGCGTCGACCCTTCGAGCCGGTGCCTGTGATGTTCGAACTGAATGAAGAGCAGATTGCCCGTCTGGCGGTCAATCAGTTTCGCCTGCCTGGAGTCGAGGTGGCAGCACAGTTGGTCCGGCATTATCCGTTGCGCGAGCATTTCGCCCACTCTGTCGGCTACGTCGGACGCATCAACGATAAAGAGATCAAAGAGCTGGATCCGGTGGAGTACAGCGGTACTCACCATATCGGCAAAACCGGTATCGAACGCTTCTACGAGGCCGAGCTGCATGGCAAGGTCGGTTACGAAGAGGTAGAGACCAATGCCCGTGATCGGGTGCTGCGCGTGCTCAATCGCACCGCTCCGGCGCCGGGTAAGGATCTGATACTGACTTTGGATGTACATCTGCAGAAAGTGGCAGAGCAGGCCTTGGGTGGTCGGCGGGGGGCGGTGGTGGCGATTCAGCCGAGCACCGGTGAGGTGCTGGCCATGGTCAGTCAGCCCAGCTTTGATCCGAATCCCTTTGTCACTGGCATCAGTTTCAGTGCCTATGCCGAACTGCGTGACTCGCTCGATCGGCCGCTCTACAACAGAGTGCTGCGAGGGCTGTATCCACCAGGCTCCACCATCAAGCCCATGGTGGCTTTGGCTGGGCTGGATGCTGGGGTGGTCACGCCCAGCTCGCGGGTGTTCGATCCAGGCTACTATCAGCTGCCCAACAGCAGCCACAAATACCGTAACTGGAATCGCAGTGGTGACGGCTGGGTGGACCTGTCCACTGCCATCATGCGTTCCAACGACACCTATTTTTACGATCTGGCCCACAAGTTGGGCATCGACCGACTGCACAGCTATCTGGATCATTTCGGCATCGGACGGCGGGTGTCCCTGGATATGTTTGAAGAAAGCGCTGGACTGATGCCTTCGCGAGAATGGAAGCGTGCCCGCTACCGTCAAGCCTGGTTCCCGGGCGAGACGCTGATTCTTGGCATAGGTCAGGGCTATATGCAGGCGACCCCCTTGCAGTTGGCCCAGGCCACGGCGTTGGTGGCCAATAAGGGCAAATGGATTCGTCCGCACCTGGCCAAGACCATAGATGGACAGCCAGCGCTGGATAAGGATCCAATCCCGGATATAGTCTTGCGCGATCCCAAGGCCTGGGACTATGCCCGTCTGGGCATGGAGAATGTCATGCATGGCGTCCGTGGTACTGCGCGCAAGGTTGGCGATAGTGCCGTTTACCGAATCGCTGGCAAGAGTGGTACGGCGCAGGTGGTGGCGATTCGTCAAGGGGAAAAGTACGATCGTAACAAGATCAAGGAGCGTCACCGTGACCATGCACTCTTTGTCGGTTTCGCACCGGCCCAGAACCCGCAGATAGTGGTGGCGGTCATGGTGGAGAACGGTGAGTCTGGTTCCGGGGTTGGCGCGCCGGTGGTCAAGCAGGTGATGGATGCCTGGCTGTTGAATGATAAAGGTCAGCTCAAGGCCGAGTATGCGGCGCCAGAGGCTGCTGCGCTGAATGCCGAGGTGAGGCAGCCATGAGTCTGAGCGGCAACTTTAATCGTACCCTGTCCAACGAGGACATAGTGCGGCGGCGCTCCAGTCTGCTGCAGCGGATGCATATCGACGGCATATTGCTCCTGCTCCTGCTCCTGCTGGCTTGTGGTGATCTGTTCATTCTCTACTCGGCCAGCGGCAAGAATGTCGATTTGCTGCTCAAGCAGGCCAGTTCTTTTGGCATAGGTCTGTTGGGCATGCTAGTGATTGCCCAGTTAGAGCCGCGCTTCATGGCGCGCTGGGTGCCCCTCGGTTACCTGTGCGGGGTGGGCCTGTTGATGGTGGTGGATGCCATGGGCCACAATGCCATGGGCGCCACGCGCTGGATCAACATCCCCGGGGTTATTCGTTTTCAGCCGTCGGAATTCATGAAGATTCTGATGCCAGCGACCCTGGCCTGGTATCTGTCCAAGCGCACCCTGCCGCCCAGCTTCAAGCATGTGCTGATCAGTTTGGCGTTGATCGTCACCCCCTTCGTGCTGATTCTGCTGCAGCCGGATCTGGGCACCGCTGTGCTGATTCTGGCCTCCGGCGCCTTTGTCTTGTTTATTGCCGGTCTGCAGTGGCGCTGGATACTTGGCGCCGTGGCGGCCATTGTGCCGGTTGCCGTGGCTATGTGGTTTTTCGTCATGCACGACTATCAAAAGCGTCGTGTGCTGACCTTCATGAACCCTGAAAGCGACCCCCTTGGCGCAGGTTGGAACATCATCCAGTCCAAGGCGGCAATTGGCTCCGGTGGCGTATTTGGCAAAGGCTGGCTGTTGGGTACCCAGTCGCATCTGGACTTTTTGCCAGAGAGTCACACCGACTTTATCATCGCCGTGCTCGCCGAAGAGTTCGGCCTGATCGGGGTCTGTCTGCTGTTGTCGCTGTATATGCTGTTGATTGCGCGGGGATTGGTGATTACCGTGCAAGCGCAGACGCTGTTCGGTAAGCTGCTCGCTGGAGGTCTGACTATGACCTTCTTCGTTTATGTGTTTATCAACATAGGCATGGTCAGTGGTTTGCTGCCGGTAGTGGGGGTTCCATTGCCGTTCATCAGCTATGGTGGCACCTCATTGATCACCCTGTTGGCAGGTTTTGGAATTTTGATGTCTATCCACACGCACCGAAAGTGGATAGCACAGACTTGATTAGGATTATGAATTCAATGCAGATACGGCGCGGCTGGGCAGCACGGCGGCTACACTGGCTGACTATGGCAGGCCTATTGGGCGTGGCTCCGGCAATGGCGGCCAACGAATATGAGAGCTCGCCCCAGGTGGACGAGTTCATCGGTGAAATGAGCCGTGACTACGGCTTTGCCAGCGAAGGCTTGCATGAACTATTTAATGGGGTCGAGCGCAAACAGTCGATCCTCGACGCCATTTCGCGACCGGCAGAGCGGGTCAGGCCCTGGAAGGATTATCGGCCCATTTTCATCACCGATGCCCGTATCAACAAAGGGGTGGCATTCTGGGATCAGCATGCCGAGGCTCTGGCCCGGGCTGAGCAGGAATACGGCGTACCGGCCCAGGTGATTGTCGCCATCATCGGCGTAGAGACTTCCTACGGTGGCAATACCGGTAGCTATCGGGTGATCGATTCGCTATCGACCCTGGCCTTCGACTATCCGCCACGGGCGCCTTTCTTTCGTAAAGAATTACGCGAATTCTTGATGCTGGCGCGCGAAGAGCAGGTCGATCCGACCAGTCTCAAGGGTTCCTACGCCGGGGCCATGGGCCTGCCACAGTTTATGCCGAGCAGTTTCCGGGCTTACGCCGTGGACTTTGACGGCGACGGTCATATCAATATCTGGAGCGACCCAACGGATGCCATTGGCAGCGTCGCCAGTTATTTCAAACGCCATGGCTGGCAGCCGGGCGAGCCGATCGCCAGCCGCGCCGAGGTTAGTGGTGATCAGGTCGACCAGGGCCTCAGCCCAGGACTTGATCCAGACAAACAAGTGGGGCAATTGCGCGCACTGGGCTGGTCGAGCGATGCGCTGTTGCGCGATGATCTGCCGGCCACTGGTATTCGCCTCGAGGGCAGTGAAGGGGCGGAATACTGGATGGGGTTGCCCAATTTCTTTGTCATTACCCGCTACAATCACAGCGCGATGTACGCCATGGCGGTTAATCAATTATCCGAGCTACTGGTTCAGGCTCGGGGAGCTAACAGATGACTCGCTTGCCATTCAAACTGGCTGCCTGTGGTGTGCTGGCCCTGATGCTGGCGAATTGTTCGTCCACCCATGGGCCGGGTAGCAGCTTACCGAGCAAGAGCCCGGGCAAACTGTCCGGGCCCAGCAACTACAGCGCGCCCCACAGAGATGGTGCCCCTTGGTGGGATGTCGACGTGTCGAAGATCCAGGACGCCATTCCCATGCCCCACAACGGGCCGATCAAGGCCAGCCCCTATGTGGTGCTGGGCAAGCAGTATTATCCGATTCCCGATGCCCGGCGCTACGTCGCCACCGGGCCGGCTTCCTGGTATGGCACCAAATTCCATGGCCAGGCCACGGCCAATGGCGAAGCCTATGATCTGTACGGGATGACCGCAGCGCACAAGACCCTGCCGCTGCCCAGCTATGTGCGGGTAACCAATCTGGAGAACGGCAAGAGCGTGATTCTGCGGGTCAACGACCGTGGTCCATTTTATTCGGATCGCATCATTGATCTGTCCTTTGCCGCCGCCAAGAAGCTAGGCTATGCCGAGAAGGGCACGGCCCGGGTACGCGTGGAAGGCATAGACCCCACTGAATGGTGGGCGCAGCAGGGGCGTCCAGTGCCGATGGTCCTGGCTCAGCCGCAAATGGCCAAAACGCAGGCGCTGCCAGCCAGTCAGCAGCCGACCCGTATGGTTGCCCTGGAACAATACACGCCGCCGCCTCAGCAGCACGCGGCGGCCACCGTGCCAGTGCAGATCGACGCAAAAAAAAACGCTTCACTCGCAGCCTCTGGCCTGTTTCTCCAAGTGGGAGCATTCGCCAACCCAGACGCTGCAGAGTTGCTCAAGGACAAGCTGAGCCAGTCGGTGACTGCGCCGGTATTTATCAGTTCGGTGGTGCGCAACCAGCAGATTCTGCATCGCGTACGGCTCGGGCCGATGTCCAGCCAGAACGAGGTTGAGCGGGTGCGTAGCAGCATAAGTTCGGCCAATCTGGGCCGGGCGACCCTGGTCAGGGCAGACTGACCGGTGCAACAGCAACTTATCGGTAGTGCGCCTGACTAAGTAGTGTCCCCGGACGAAATCATCAATGTGCCTGTAAGGGCCTGTTAGACCATAAGCATCTTCGAGAGACGGATGAACATCAACAGCTTTGTGCAACGCTCCTTCCTGTCAATTTTGCTGCTCTGCACCACCAGTGTCTGGGCGGATCAGACAGCGGTTCCTGCTCCGCCACAGCTAGCCGCTAAATCCTATGTGCTGATGGATGCAGCCAGCGGCAATGTGCTGGTGGAAAACAACTCTGATCAGCGCCTGCCGCCGGCCAGCCTGACCAAGTTGATGACGGCTTATATTGCCACCTTGGAAATCCGCAATGGCAAGATCGGCCCACAGGACATGGTCACTGTCAGTGAGCATGCCTGGCGCACTGGTGGGGCGGCCTCCGGTGGCTCCACCATGTTTCTGCCGTTGAACAGTCAGGCGACTGTGGATCAGCTGTTGCATGGCATCATCATCCAGTCCGGTAACGACGCCAGTATCGCCTTGGCCGAGCATATCGCCGGTAGCGAAGATGCCTTCGCCGACATGATGAATGCCACCGCAGAACGCTTGGGCATGCACAACAGTCACTTCATGAATGCCACCGGCCTGCCCAATCCGGAGCACTATTCCAGCGCCCACGACATGGCGATTCTGGCCCGTGCCATCATCAATGAAGATGCTGATCACTATGCCATTTACTCGCAGAAAGAGTTCCTTTGGAACAATATCAAGCAGCCTAACCGCAACCTGCTGCTGTGGCGCGACCGCACTGTCGATGGCCTGAAAACCGGGCATACCAAGGAAGCCGGATTCTGCTTGGTGGCTTCGGCGGTACGTGAGGGTGCGCGCATGATTACCGCGGTGTTCGGCACCGACAGCGAGAGCGCCCGTGCTGCCGAAACGCAGAAACTGTTGACCTATGGTTTCCGCTTCTTCGAAACCCGCACCTTCTACCAGAAAGGTGTCGAACTGGCCCAGGCACCGGTCTGGAAGGGACAGCTTGCCCAGGTCAAAGTGGGGCTGGCCAAGGATCTGAGTCTGACCCTGCCCAAGGGCCAGTTGGATAAACTGCAGGCCAGCATGAGCCTTAATCAGCAAATCACTGCACCTATCGCCCAGGGCGACGTATTGGGCAAGGTCGAGGTGAAAATGGCCGATAAAGTGATGCAGAGCGCCGATCTGGTGGCGCTGGAGGCGGTCCAGGAAGGTGGTTTCTTCTCCCGTCTGTGGGATAGCATTCGCCTTTTCTTCTACGGCCTGTTCAGCTGAATCAGGTGTAAGATTATGGACGCCCTCGATCCGAGGGCGTTTTTCTTTGGACAGGCATAAAGCCTGCGATAATTGCCATGACCGATGAGCTACAAGCACCGAAAATTGAATTCCCCTGCAAAGACTACCTGATCAAGGTGATTGGTGAGGCCGGTGACGGTTTTGTCGATCTGATCTTCGCAGTGATCAAGCGCCACGCACCCGAGCTGGAGGCGGCAAGCCTGGTAAGTCGGGATAGTCGCAATGGCCGGTTCGTCTCGGTACAGGTGCGCATCACTGCAACCGGGGTTGCCCAGCTGGAGGCAATTCACCAGGATTTACGGGCTACGGGCCGTGTACAAATGGTGCTCTAGTGAGCAGTCAACTGATAGTGCGTCACCTGGGGCTGGCGGACTATTTGCCTACCCTGGAAGCTATGCGGCGTTTTACCGCCGAGCGCGAGCCACATAGCAGTGATGAAATCTGGTTACTGCAACATCCCCCCGTGTTTACCCAGGGCCAAGCTGGAAAGGCCGAGCATCTGCTGGCTCCTGGCGATATTCCGGTAATCCAGGTGGAGCGCGGAGGGCAGATTACCTACCATGGTCCTGGTCAGCTGGTCGCCTATCTGATGCTCGATCTGCGTCGCCTGGGCTTGGGCGTGCGCGAGCTGGTCACCGCCATGGAGCAGAGTCTGGTCGAGCTACTGGCCGGCTATGGAGTTGCGGCGGCGGCCAAGGCCGATGCCCCTGGGGTCTATGTAGGTGCAGCGAAGATCGCCTCGCTGGGCCTGCGGGTCCGGCGCGGCTGCTCATTCCACGGCCTGGCACTGAATGTGGATATGGACATGAGCCCCTTTCGCCGGATCAATCCCTGTGGCTATGCCGGACTGCAGATGGTGCAACTGGCCGAGTTACTGGCAAGCCCACCGGCCTTCACCGAGGTAGCGGAGCGTCTAGAGCTGGTACTGCGTGAGCGCCTGGGCTACAACCGTTAATTGATCCGTGCCTTCGGCGATAAGCCAAGCCGGGGGCAATGCTCAGTAGTAATACCAGCGCAATTGCAGCATCAGCTCGTTATCGCTGCCGGCAAGCAGGCTGAAGGTTCGCTGTGCGGACAAACGCAGCCCAAGGTCTTTGCTCAACTCCCAGTTTTGTTGCAGAGACAGGCGTCGGCGTACTTCACCGTTGTAAAAATAATCGCCGCTGGCAGACATATTTAAGGTTCCCAACGAGTTGCGCCATAGCAGTCCGCTGTCGAAGCCCGCCGCAGTATTGATGAAGGCGTTGAAGTCCGGGTTATGCTCCAGGCGTCCGGTGGCAAGGGCGTAGTAGAGCAGATCGCCGCTCAATTGCCAGCTACCACCGACGCCGCCGTTAAATTGGCTGCTCAGTACCTCGTCGCCATGCTTGCCGGCAATCCGTTCCAGTCCACCAGCAACTTGCCATGACCAAGGCTTGAGCAGGGCGTTGCGCGGGGTCAGCGAGCGTATGCTGGCCAGATCAAGGCGCTGCAGTTGCCATTCATTGCCTTCGTACTGGCGTAATTTGAGTTGCAGCAGCTCGATCTGTGCGCCCAGGGGAAAACCGTGCAGGTTATCGATCAGGTCGTGATAGGCCATGCGCAGTCCATATTCTGCATAGGCGCGGTCATTGCGGCTGCCCAGGCCGAGTTGCCAGGTGCGTGACTGATGGCCCTCTTCTGGCAATCCAGGGCGCTCAATGGCCAAGGCCGGGGGTGGGTTGGTATTGATTGCCTTTAGGAGTTCGAAACTGCGCCTGGCTTGGATTGGATCGCGCTCAAGGCCGTTAGCGCGGTAGCGCTCGAGGCGAAACGCGGCATCCTGCACCAGGGACTGACGTTCGCGGGGCAGTGAACTGAAGTCTGAATTATGCAGTTTGGCGCTGTCGCTACTGATCTCCAGTACCTGTTGCTGTTCGGTCGCGCTCAAGCTGGCGCTGCGGCTCAGCAATTCCCGCTCGCGGGACGGTCGGAAACGCACATCGGCCACCGCGCCCGCCGCATCGACGGCCTTGAGGGTATCGGTGGGAATGGCAGTCAGCGGAAACTGGGAAGTCAGCTCAAGGGATGGTCTAGCTATCTGTAGCAGTTCCAGTAAGCGATAGGAGCAGTTTTCATCGAAGAAAAAGTAGTCGAAGCGGATCTGTTTCAATTCCCAGACATGCTCGACCATGCGCCCAGTTTCCTCGGGGCTCAGGTTGAGCTGATACTCCCATAGATCACGGTTTTCCAGGCTGCGGTATTCGGAGAGTTTTTCCTGGTAGGGCATCAGTGCGAAAAGACCGGGGTAGCCGCCCATCAGACCTTTCCAAGCGTAGAGTATGCTGTTGTCGCTACCTTCGATATAGGCGCCGAAGTTGATCGCGTAGCTGAGCAGAGTGGTGTCGTTGCTTTGGCTTTCTGCCTTGTCGATGCGCAGCAGCGTGTGACCGAACATGGATGAGGGACTGTTCAGGTAAGCCGCAGGAAATATCAGGGTGGTGCTATAGGGGGCCACGTCCTGAAACCAGTTATTGAACTCCCGGCATTTTGGGTGCGGCAAGTCATTCAGTTGCAGCTTTGTGCGCAACCAGCGGGTACGGGCAGGGTAAACGCACTGGGCGTGTTGGTCGCCCTGGCTGGCTGGTGCGTAGAGCGCTTGCAAAGTGGCGCGTAATTCACCTTCGGGATCATGGGCACCGCCTTTGGCGAGAAAGAAGGTGGCATCGTCCACATAGCTGCGCCAGCCACCTAGAGATTTATTCTCATAGTGTCCCAAGGCCAGCCAGTAAGGGGTATTGGCCAGTTGATGAATATGCTGTTGATCGGGTTGGACTGCGGCCTGTAGGACCAACGGGGCACAGCACAAGGCTAAGCTGGTGAGGCGTTTGAACATGGGGGCACTGTGTGTGGGAGGGCCGCAAACCACTCGGCTAAAATCCGCCCTGGAGCAGGGCGGAAATTCCAGGCTCAGACCTTAGCGGCGTATTGGGTCAGACGGGCGTCGTTTTTCAGTACGGCCAAGGTGTTGTTGTGAACCTCTTCAGCGGTGACATCGGCACGGGTGAATATCTGTTGGAAGTGCTCATGGGTGACTTCGGCGAAGTAGGCACGATCCTCAGGTTTTACGCCAAGTACCACGGCATAGGTCGTCAGTACCTCGCCCTGGCCTTTGGCCATGTCTTCGGACAGCTCGGTCATATTGCTGCTCTGGGCCAGCCAGGATTTGCCGCCATAGGTCAGTTTGCCGCTGGTGGAGCAGCCGTTGGTGCCAGAGGTCATGCCAAAGGTGGCGTTGCCCGAGGTGCCGTTGGTGGTGGAGGCTAGAAAGTGAGCTGGGGCACCACGCTGTCCTTCGAACAACAGGTTGCCCCAACCACAGTTCGCGCCACCCGGAGCTTCGGCCATGGCATTGATGGATACAGCGGCAAACAAGGTACCTAGAAGAATCCGTTTCATAGCTTTTTCTCTTGATTTAGAGGCTGATGAATGTTTGGTCGTTATGACCAATGCAGCAGGCTAGCTATCTGCCTGCCTGCACATTACTGGACCATGATTTATGGTTAATGTTGTAAGAGAAATCGCCAAAACGGCACTCGTAGTGGACGGCCTTTTGAGTATCGTGTTGGCTAAGGACCGCGTGCTTTGGGAGTGCAAGGGGCCAGGAGGCTGGCCCGCTTATTTGTGATTCCCTTCGCTTGTCGAGGTTCCAGTAGCTGGCTGCTGTGGTTCTACTATGGCGGGCTGGTTGCTTGCGAAGTATTTTGCGGAGGTTGCGCTTTAGTTGATATTCAGCGCTGGAATCAGGCTGTTGTTGAGCTGTTGGCCCGGTACTGCGATCGGTGCCGCCAACCCCAAATTGTTTTTTTCGAAGACCCGATCCGCCCTGTAGCTGGAACGCACCAGAGGGCCTGCGGCCACCTCCATAAAACCCATCTGCAGGCCGATATCGCGGAAACGATTGAATTCGTCCGGGCTGACCCAGCGTTTCACCGGCAAGTGATTGCGGGTCGGTTGCAGATACTGGCCGAGGGTCAGAATGTCTACCCCTATTGCGCGCAAGTCCTGCATGGTCTCGAAAACTTCATCGTCGCTTTCGCCGAGACCGAGCATCAGGCTGGTTTTGGTGATGATCTGTGGCCGATGGCGTTTGGCGTGGGCCAGAACGCCGAGGGTTTTCTCATAACCTGCGCGGGGGTCACGCACGACATGGGTAAGGCGCTTGACGGTCTCGACGTTTTGGGCGAATACCTCAAGACCCGAGTCCACCACTTTTTCGATGGACGGCAGGTCGCCGTTGAAGTCTGGAGTCAGTGCTTCCACCACTACCTGCGGTGTATTGCTCTTGATGGCTTGCACGCAGGCGGCGTAGTGTGCCGCGCCGCCGTCGCTCAGGTCGTCCCGGTCCACTGAGGTGAGCACTATGTAGCGCAGGGCCATCAGTTCCACCGATTTGGCAGTGTTCTGCGGTTCCTCCAGATCCAGCCAGCCATTGGGATTACCGGTATCCACTGCGCAGAAGCGGCAGGCACGGGTACAGACGGAGCCCATCAGCATGATGGTGGCGGTACCATTGGACCAGCATTCGCCCATATTCGGGCAGTGTGATTCCTGGCACACGGTGCTCAGCCGATGTTCTCCCACATTGCGTTTGACTGCCTCAAAGCGGCTGCCAGAGGGCGATTTGACTCGCAGCCAGCTGGGTTTTGGCTCGAACAGTTGTGGCTCGGCCGAACTACGGCGCTTCTGGCCATCCTTGATGGCGGTGATGCCTTGGGCTGTGCGGAACTTTTCGCCGCTGGAAACGGGTTTGGGCGAGGTGTTATCGGACATCGAGACTATCGGCTCCGGTGAGGGCATGATTGGCTGGGGGAGCTTATGGACCCTGGCGATTCTATCACAGCCTGCGGCCGGACACAGGCGGCAGCTTTCAGTTGTATGTCACCGAAGTCTGCCGCAGATCTTGTCGTCAAGGCTGTTGTCGCAGTTGATCGAGCAGCGCGCTATCGGCATAGCCGTCGGCTGGCCAGCCCAACTGCAATTGGAAGTTGCGAATGGCCCTGCGGGTATTGGCACCGATGATGCCGTCGGCGTGGCCCGAGTCATAACCGCGGGTGCTGAGGCGTTGTTGCAACTCGATGCGCTCATGGCGACTCAGTTGGGGGTCGTTTTCAGGCCAGCTGGCCTGGACGCCACCGGCGCCACGTAGGGCGTCAGAAAGTAGACCGATGGCCAGGGCGTAGGCGGTTGAGTTGTTGTAGCGCAGGATGCTGCGGAAATTGTTCAACACAAGAAATGCCGGGCCGCGATGGCCCGCTGGCAGTAGCAGCATGGCACTGGTATCGGCACTCAGGGCGCTCTGCTTTGCTCCTGTGTCAACGCCCAGGGCGCGCCATTCGCTCAGGCTGCGGCGTACATCCGGGTCGGCCAGGGCATAGTCGAAGTTCTGCGCCAAGCTGACTTCGAAGCCCCAGGGTTGGTGCAACTGCCAGTTGCTGCTTTGCAGATAGTGGGCTGCCGAGGCGAGGGCATCGCTGGATGAGGTCCAGATGTCACGTTTGCCATCGGCATCGAAGTCCACCGCATGCTGGTTGTAGGTAGTCGGCATAAATTGGGTCTGACCCATGGCCCCAGCCCAGGAGCCCACTAGGCTTTCGGGGCTGATATCGCCGTGCTGGAAAATATCCAGTACCGCAAGTAGTTGTTCTCGCCAGAAAGCCTGGCGACGGCCTGCAAAGGCTAGGGTGGTTAGGGAGCGCACCACGTTGTGGCTACCAATATTGCTGCCGAAGTTGCTCTCCATGCCCCAGATTGCCACCAGCGTCTCGCCGTCAACACCGTAGCGCTGCTCGATCTGCTCAAGCACTGTGCGCTGTTGCGCCAGCAACATACGTCCTCGGCTGACGCGGCTGGTGGACAGAGCACCGTCGAGGTATTCCCAAATGGGGCGGGTAAATTCCGGTTGGCTGCTGTCCAGTCGAATGACATCCGGATTGGGCACCACGCCACTAAAGGCGCGATCAAACAGCTCTGTGGGGATGCCTGCCGCCAGGGCATCGACGCGCAATTGGTCGCGCCAAGCAGCAAAATTCAGTTGCTCAGGGGTGGCTGCCAGGGTGGCAGGCGGGAGCTCAGATGAGCTGATGGGTTGGGCTGGTGCCTCGGCGCAAGCGGTAAGAAGAACCAGAAGACTGGCTGTTGCGGTGAAAGGTAGGCCACGGTTGAACAGGTAAGGCATAGCAGTCTCAGCAGGCTTTGCAGACCATCACCTTAGCACGGATCAGATGCAATGCGTGTTACAGCTGATTTTTCAGGCAGCCTGAAACGAACAAGCCTCCCAGTTTAGGGAGGCTTGGCGACGGTAGCTGCCTTTACCTTTGCCAGGTTTTTCCTGGCGACAGCGGAATAAAGGCTGGGTGATAAGTGATTTGGCCTGGTTGGGACGTTTTTTCTTGCTCAAGACGAGGTCCTCGGTAAATACACTGCAGCTGCGCAGTACCTCGGTCATGATGCGCGCTTGAGCGTGGGCTGTCCATTGTCCTTATCGGTTTAGGGGGAGGGCTTTGCCTGCCATGGCCAGCACCAGACTGGCCAAGCTGTTCCAGGGATTGCCCGGTGCCTGCCCTTTGACCTGGGCATCGATGTTCTGGGCGTCGCTTAACAGCTGTTTCCAGCGGGAGCTGGGATGGCGCTGCAAGGCTTTGCCGACCAAGGCTTTGCGCTTGTCCCAGATAGGCGGGCGGGCCGCTGCAAAGGCCTTGTCCTGGGGCATGCCCTGGCCGATCAGGTGTGCCAGATTGGCTAGTTGACGCAGTTCGCGGGCGAGCATGACCAAGATGAACAGCGGCTCTTGGCCCTCACCGCGCAGCCCTTCGAGTATACGTAGGGCATGGGTGTTGTGGCCGTTGAGAATGGCGTCGATCAGGCCAAACACGTCAAAGCGAGCACTGTCGGCAACCGCGGCCTGCACGGTGCTGGCATCAATCTGCTGGGCTTCGGCCAATAGTTTGAGCTTTTCTATTTCCTGGGCAGCGGCCAGCAGATTGCCCTCCACTCGGGCGGCAATCAGTTCCACCGCATCGGCACTGGCGCTGATGCCTGTCTGGGATAAGCGCTGACGAATCCATTGCGGGAGCTGATTAGCCTCCACTGGCCAGATTTGCAGGAACTGGCAATGGGGACCATCGATCAGCGCTTTGGCCCATTTGCTTTTTTGTGTATTACCGTCGAGCTTGGGCAGATTGATCAGCAGCAGCACATCTTCAGGTGGTCGCTGCAGATATTCGAGCAGGGCCGCAGTGCCCTTGTCGCCAGGTTTTGGGTTGGCTAGGCGTAACTCGATGATGCGTTTTTCCGCGAACAGTGACAGGCTGGCCCCGGCCTCATAGAGCAGCCCCCAATCAAAGCTGGCATCGACATGAAAAACTTCGCGTTCGCTAAAACCCTGGGCCCGACAGGCGTTGCGAATGGCGTCGCTGGCTTCCTGGCAGAGTAGCGGCTCGTCACCGCTGACCACGTAAACCGGGGCAAGGGCAGTTTGCAGATGCTTGCTGAGTTGGGCCGGAGCGAGTTTCATAGATTTGCATCCGGGGCCACCTGCGTGGGTGGCCCATGGCGGATTAGTTGGCGGGGAGTTCTAGTGGCGACTGCTGTGGTTGGCTGGCCCTGCGTTGACGTTCGGCCTCCATTGCATCGGCCTCTGCTTTAGCCTTAGCGTTGGCGGTTTGCTGCAAGGCATCGAGTCGTTGCGGGGTGATCTGGCGCAGTTGCTGCAGTAGTTGCTGAATGAGGTCACGGCGCAGCTCGCTGTTCAGCGTGGCCGACTCTTCATCATTGCTCACTAGGTTATTGGCGTCGTGGGAGAAATAGCCCTGTACTTCGATGTGGTTGCTCAATAACGGCAGGTTTTTCTCGCCGCGGATTTGGTAATCGACGGCCAGGGTGTTTTCATATTCTGCAGTACGGGATGTGGTGGTGTGGCTGGCGGCGCGCTGGCTGTTTTGCTCATTGCTCAGGTACAGCTTGTAGGCTGCTCCGGGAAATACCTTGACGCCATTTTTCTCCAGAGTTTCTTTAACTTCACGCACGGTTTCGCCGTGCTTGTTGCGGGCGCTGACGTCGAGCTCTTTGATTGGGATCTGTACATCCTCCAGGCCGCGTAGCTGAAAGCCACAAGCACCGAGCAGGCCTGCCAGACCTATCACCAACAGATTGCGTTTGATCATTGCGTTAACCCCTTTAACTGCCGGTGTCACTGACCGGACATAGCCGAAGCCCTAGCCAGGTGCCGAGACTTATCCTGCCCGGCACTTGGCTGCGCCTTAGTTGGCGACAATATTAACCAGTTTACCTGGCACTACTATGACCTTGCGGATGCTCAGTCCTTCGGTAAAGCGCAGGACGTTTTCGTTGGCGCGGGCCGCAGCCTCGATGCTTTCGCGGCTGGCCTCGGCCGGCACCTCGATCTGCCCGCGCAGTTTGCCGTTGACCTGAATCACCAGTTGCAGGCTGTCCTGCACCAGCGCCGATTCGTCGACCGCCGGCCAGCGCGCGTCGATAATGGCTGTTTGGTGACCCAGCTGGCGCCAGAGCTCATGGCTGATATGTGGGGTGATCGGGGCCAGTAGCAGTGCAACTGCCTCAAGTCCTTCCTGCAGCAAGGCGCGTTGCTGGGCATTGTCTTGCGGCGCTTTTTCCAGCACGTTCATCAGGGTCATCACCTGGGCGATGGCAGTGTTGAACTTGTGGTGCTGGCCTATGTCCTGGGTTGCCTGGCGGATGGCCTGGTGGATGGCACGGCGCACTTGCTTACCGGCTTCATCCAGCGCGGCAAGCTCCAGGGCGCCTGGTAGGCCTTGGCTGACATGGCTGTGGGCTAGGCGCCAGACGCGGCGCAGGAAGCGATTGGCGCCTTCGACTCCGGCATCGGACCATTCAAGACTCATGTCTGGTGGCGAGGCGAACATCATAAACAGACGGCAGGTATCGGCACCGTAGGCATCGATCATGGCTTGCGGGTCGACACCATTGTTTTTCGATTTGGACATTTTCTCGGTGCCGCCGATCTCCACAGGCAGACCGTCACTTTTCAGTCTGGCCGCGATGACCTTGCCCTTGGCGTCGCGCTCCACCTCGATATCCGCAGGATTGAACCAGTCCTTGCCGCCATTGCTGGCGTTACGATAGTAGGTCTCGGCAATCACCATGCCCTGGGTCAGCAGGTTTTTGAAAGGTTCGTTGGAGTTGATCAGACCTTCATCACGCATCAACTTATGGAAGAAGCGCGCGTAGAGCAGGTGCAAAATGGCATGTTCGATGCCGCCGATATACTGATCGACCGGTAGCCAGTGATTGGCCGCGACAGGATCGAGCATGCCCTGATCGTAGTTCGGTGAAGCGTAGCGGGCGAAGTACCAGGACGACTCGACGAAGGTGTCCATGGTATCGGTTTCGCGCTTGGCTGGTGCAGCGCATTTTGGACAGCTGCAGTTATAGAACTCGGGCATGCGCGCCAGGGGCGAGCCCGCGCCGTCCGGTACCACGTCCTCGGGCAGTACCACCGGCAACTGTTGCTCAGGTACTGGTACATCGCCGCAGGTGTCGCAGTGGATTATCGGAATGGGGCAGCCCCAGTAGCGCTGGCGGCTGATGCCCCAGTCGCGCAGACGGAACTGGGTGCGTGAGTTGCCCAGTTGCTTGGCCTGCAGGGCGGCTTCGATGGCGTCGAAGGCCGCCGTGAAATCCAGGCCATCGAAGGCGCCGGAGTTGATCAGCTGGCCGTGCTCGCTATAGGCGTCTTGCCACTGACTACCGACCTGATCGCCGGCGCTGGTGCGCACCACCGTCTTGATCGGCAACTGGTATTTCTGGGCGAAGGCAAAATCCCGCTCGTCATGGGCGGGGACCGCCATTACTGCGCCGTCACCGTAGTGCATCAGCACATAGTTGGCGACCCATACCGGCAGCTTTTCCCCAGTTAGCGGGTGCTCGACGCAGAGTCGGGTCGGCAGACCTTGTTTTTCTTGGGTGGCAATATCGGCCTCGGCTACGCTGCCGGCCTTGCATTGCTCGATAAAGGCCTGCAGCTTGGCATCCCCCTGGGCCGCCAGACTGGCCAGTGGATGCTCGGCGGCCACCGCAACATAGGTGGCGCCCATCAGGGTGTCGGGGCGGGTAGTGAAGACTTTCAGGGCGCCCGCCTGACCGATGGAAGTCTGGTCGTAGGGGAACTGTACTTCCATGCCGCGGGATTTACCGATCCAGTTGCGCTGCATGGTCTTGACCTGCTCCGGCCAGCCATTCAGTTCGTCCAGACTAGTCAAGAGCTCCTCTGCGTAGGCAGTGATCTTGAAGTAGTACATGGGGATTTCGCGTTTTTCGATCAGTGCCCCGGAGCGCCAGCCCCGGCCATCTATCACCTGTTCGTTGGCCAGTACGGTCTGATCCACCGGGTCCCAGTTGACCGTACCGTTCTTGCGGTAGATCACGCCTTTCTCGAACAGTCGGGTGAACAGCCACTGTTCCCAGCGGTAGTAGTCCGGTTTGCAGGTGGTGACTTCACGGGACCAGTCAATGGCCAGCCCCAGACTCTTGAGCTGGTTTTTCATGTAGGCGATGTTTTCGTAGGTCCACTTGGCGGGCGCTACGTTGTTTTTCATCGCGGCGTTTTCCGCCGGCATGCCGAAAGCATCCCAACCCATGGGCTGCAGCACGTTCTTGCCCTGCATGCGCTGGTAGCGGGAGATCACGTCACCAATGGTGTAGTTGCGCACGTGGCCCATGTGTAGCTTGCCGCTTGGGTAAGGGAACATCGACAGGCAGTAGAAGCTGTCCTTGCCGGGTTGCTCGCTGACAGCAAATGAGTTCTGGGCATCCCAGTGGGATTGCGCGGCGGCTTCAATCTCGCGTGGCTGATACTGTTCGTGCATGGCTACTGGCGCTAGGGAAATGGGCTTTAGGAAAACGCCGTAGCATACATGAGCCCCTTGTATCGAGGGAAACGCTGATTGCGCGATTGGCCATTTAAACCGCTGGCGGAATTGGCAATCCGTCTTGCGTCAAGTCGATAATAACCCTCCAACGCTGGTAATTATTTTGGAATTCTGTGATGACGCTGCGCTACTTGTTCAAGCAGGCTTTGCTTCCGCCCAGCGGCCTGTTGCTGTTGCTGTTGCTCGCCTGGTTCCTGCGTCGGCGGTTTCCACGTCTGGCCGCCTGCTTTTTTGCCTGTGGTTTGGCCGGGTTATGGCTGCTCAGTCTGCCTGTCACGGTGGAGTGGAGCGCACGCCTGCTGGAGCCTGAAACAGGATTGAGTGAACAGTACTGGGGCAATCTGTCACAACAGGCGGATGCCATTGTGATCTTAGGCGGCGGGCGTCAGTCTGCTGATCCGGCCTGGGGCAGTGAGCAGCCCAGCCCCATGACGCTGGAGCGGATACGCTACGGGGCGCGCCTGGCGAAGGCTTCTGGCTTGCCTGTGCTGGTCAGCGGAGGGCTGCATTTCGGCCGTGAGCCAAGTGAGGCGCAGTTGATGGCAGAGGTGCTGCAGCGCGACTTCGCCGTCGCGGTGCGTTGGCGCGAGCAGAACAGCCGCACGACCTGGGAAAATGCTCAGCAAAGCCAGCGGATATTGCAGGCCGAGGGTATCCAGCGGGTGCTCTTGGTTACCCAAGCCTGGCACATGCCCCGGGCGCGCTGGAGCTTTGAGCAGCAAGGCGTTCAGGTGATTGCAGCGCCGTCCGGCTTTCTCGGGGTAGACAATGGCCGTCCATTTGGCGGCTGGCTACCGGAGAGTCGAGCCTTCGAGCAGAGTGCCCTGCTGCTCAATGAGCTGGCTGGGGCACTGGTTTATCCGCTGCTGTATGGGCGCTAGACGCTGGTAAAGGCTGTCAGCCTCGCTCTTGCCGGCGTCTGCACAGGGTCCAGCCGAACAACAGGCAGCAGGCCGTCAGCAGCGGCCAGGAGCGCCAGTGCAGGTAGGGGGTCAATTGCTGCATGGGTTCTACCTTGCCGTAGAGGACCGCCTGCTGGAACTGTGGCAGTTGTTCGGTGATTTGGCCAAAGGGGTTGATCAGTGCGGTGACTCCGTTATTGGTGGCGCGGATCATCCAGCGTCCCGCTTCCAGGGCGCGCATGCGGGCCATTTGCAGGTGTTGCAGAGGGCCGATCGAGCTGCCGAACCAGGTGTCGTTGCTGACCGTCAACAACAGATCGCTGCGCGCTGCAAGCTCGGCGGCGAAGTCCGGGTAGACCACTTCGTAGCAGATGAAGGTGGCCAGCCGGTAACCCTTGGCTTCGAGCAAAGGTTGCTGGTCCGAGCCGCGGGCAAAGTCAGACATCGGCAAGTCGAAGAAACGGATCAGGCCGCGCAGCAACTCTTCCAGGGGTACGTATTCGCCGAAGGGCACCAGCTTTTGCTTGAGGTAATCCCCGCTACCTTGGCCCAACACAGTGACACTGTTGTAGAAACGCTGCTCGCCTTGGGCGTTCGCCTGACGGATGGGTACGCCACTGATCAATGCGCTGTGGCGATCCTTGGCGAAGTTATCAAGCATGCTCAGATAACCGCCGGCCTGCTCTTTGAGTACAGGGATTGCGGTTTCCGGCCAGATCAACAGGTCACTTCGGTGACTGGCAAAGCTCAGGTCGCGGTACAGCAGCAGCTGGGCATGGAGTTGTTGCGGATCCCACTTCAGGTTTTGCGCCACATTGCCCTGGATGGCGGTAACGCTCAAGGGCTGGCCTGCCGGAATGGTCCAGGGATGCTCTTTAAGCAGCGCTCCAAGCAGCCAGGGCGCGGCCAGCAGACACAAGCCCAGGGCCAGCTGCGCCCTGTGTCGAAGCAGGCGTGGCAGATTGCACAGCAGCGCGGCAGTGCAGGCCAGGGCAAAGGACAGCAGCCAGACTCCACCTACTGGCGCCAGCCCCGACATGGGCCCGTCGAGCTGGCTGTAGCCGGCATAAAGCCAGGGAAACCCGGTGAGGAACCAACCGCGAAAAGCCTCCTGGGCGAACCACAGCGCGGCAAAGGCCAGGGCATCGCTCAAGGGGGCTTGATTGCGCCGCAGAAAGCCAGCCCAGAGCCAGGCGGGCAGGGCAAAGAACAGGGCCAGGCCGGCGACAAAGCCAAAGGTCAGGAAGGCCGCCAGGGGCGGTGCGGCCGCGCCGTAGTCGTGAATGCTCACGTAGACCCAGCTGGTACCTGCGGCGAACAGGCCGAAACCATAGCACCAGCCGCGATAGATGGCCTGTTTTGCGCTCAGTTCGCGCAGCCCCAGGTAGAGCAGGGCGATCGATACAAGCAGCAGCGGCCAGATGTCGTAGGGGGCCAGGGCCAGGGTGGTCAGCGCACCTGCCAGCAGGGCCAGCAGATTGCCGGGCCAGCCGGGGCGCAGGAATAGATTCATTGTGTTCTTCACAAAGGTTGATGGGCGCTCAGCGAGCAAGTGGGGTCAAGCGCAGCAGGTGTACCCGGCGGCTGTCGGCATTGAGCACGCGAAAGCTGAACTCACCGATGTCCGTCACCTCGTTGCGCTTGGGCAGATGACCGAAGGCATCCATCACCAGGCCACCCACCGTGTGGTAGTCGACGTCGGGAAATTCGGTGGAAAATGCTTCGTTGAAGTGCTCGATAGGGGTCACCGCTTTGACCAGGAAGTCGCCACTGGGCAGTGGTTTGACGTAGCTGTCCTGCTCGACGTCGTGCTCATCCTCGATGTCACCGACGATCTGCTCAAGCACGTCCTCGATGGTTACCAGGCCTGCAACACCGCCGTACTCGTCTATGACTATGGCCATGTGGTTGTGATTGGCGCGAAACTCGCGCAGCAGCACGTTGAGACGCTTGGACTCAGGTACAAAAACCGGTGGCCGCAGCAGATTGCGCACATTGAACTGGGATTCTGGATTGAGCAGCAGTGGCAGCAGGTCTTTGGCCAGCAGAACTCCCAGTACCTCATCAATTTCATCGCCTATGACTGGGTAGCGAGAGTGCGCCGCCTCGATAATTACCGGCAGAAACTCGCGGGGTGACTGGCTGGCTTTGATGGTCACCACTTGCGAGCGTGGCACCATAATGTCGCGCACCTGCAGGTCAGCGACCTGAATGGCACCCTCGACTATGGCTAGGGCTTCGCTGTCGAGCAGATTGTTCTGATGGGCTTCGCGCAGGACCTCCAACAGTTCCTGACGGTTTTTCGGTTCATGAGCAAAAGCCTGGGTTAGTTTGTTCAACCAGGACTTCTGCTCGTTGCTCGATCGGTCTTCGCTCATGGCGTTTTACTCGGGGTCCTTATCTGAATCTGATTGGTCGTCGGCGTAAGGGTCAGGATGACCCAGTTCAGCGAGCAAGAGTCGTTCCAGGCTTTCCATCTCTGTGGCTTCCTCATCCAGGATGTGGTCATAGCCGAGCAGGTGCAGACAGCCGTGTATTACCAGGTGCGCCCAGTGCGCCTCCAGGACTTTGCCTTGTTCATGGGCTTCGCGCTCAACCACTGGCACGCATATCACCAGATCGCCGAGCAGCGGTATATCCAGCAGCTCATCGGGAACTTCAGCTGGAAAGGACAGTACGTTGGTGGCGTAGTCTTTATGTCGCCAGTGGTGGTTGAGCTCGCGACCTTCGCTCTCGTCGACCAGGCGTATGGTCAGTTCCGAGTCGGCGCTGCGCTGGCGCAGGGCAAGCTCGCACCAGTTTTGGAAGGCGGCGGCGGCAGGTAGTCGTGTCGCGCAGGTGGCGACCTGTAGATCCACTTCTATCATGCCTTGGATCCAGTGCTCGGGTTGCCGTTGGCGGGGCGTTGATCGAAGGCTTGGCGCGCGCTGTCAAAGCGTTCGTAAGCTTCAACGATGCGCTGCACCAGCGGATGGCGCACCACGTCCTTGGGATTGAAGTGAGTGAAGCTGATGCCCGGCACGTCCTTGAGCACCTCAATGACATGGCTTAAGCCACTTTTGCTGCCACGGGGTAGATCGACCTGGGTGATGTCGCCAGTGATCACTGCGGTGGAGCCGAAACCGATGCGGGTGAGGAACATCTTCATCTGTTCCAGGGTGGTGTTCTGGCTTTCATCGAGAATGATAAAGCTGTTGTTCAGGGTGCGGCCACGCATATAGGCCAGGGGGGCCACTTCGATTACCTGTTTCTCGATCAACTTGGCCACTTGCTCGAAGCCGAGCATTTCGTAGAGCGCGTCATACAGTGGGCGCAGGTAGGGGTCGATTTTCTGCGACAGGTCGCCAGGTAGAAAGCCGAGCTTTTCCCCCGCCTCGACTGCCGGACGTACCAGCAGGATGCGGCGGACCTGCTCGCGCTCCAATGCGTCCACGGCACAGGCCACGGCCAGGTAGGTTTTGCCGGTTCCAGCTGGGCCTATGCCGAAGTTGATGTCGTGATCGAGTATGGCTTTGACATAGCGCTGCTGATTGGCGCCGCGCGGGTGAATCATGCCCTTGCGGGTGCGCAGGGCGATATTGGCTGGCTGACTGGGGACATTGAGCTCAGCGAGGGCGGATTCCTGCAGGAACAGGTGCACCATCTCCGGCGATAGCTGGTTGCTATCGGTCTCACGGTACAGGCGGCGTAGCAGGTTTTCCGCGGAGTTGGTTTGTTGGGGCGCGCCGAGCAGTTCGAACTGGTTGCCGCGGTTACGGATTTCGATGCCTAGGCGCGACTCGATCAAGCGCAGATGTTCGTCGAACTGTCCGCTGAGGTTGGCAAAGCGCTTGGCCTCGAAAGGCTCCAGGATAAAACGGTGGGGTGCAGTGGTGGTGTTCAAGGTCGTCTTGTGGTTGCCATCGGGCTGGGTGGAAAGCGAAGAATAGCGTTAGCGAGCGTTCGGGGAAAGCATGGCGCCTACTCAATCTCTTGCGCTGCTGAGGAAAAACAGCAGCGGCTTGTTCCTATTTTAGCGACATAAACAGGACTTGGCGGGCCGTTGAAAAGCTACCTGCGTTGGCAATACTGCGTTAAAAACCTCCTCTAAATGCTCATTTAGAGCACCTGGGCTGCGCTTTTTCGGTCGTGTCTGCCTTCTCTTGCCTGCCACGCCTACATTTTTCAAGGGCCTGTTAGTGGCGTTCGATCAGCGTACCCCGCAACGAGTGTGGCAGCGCTTCATCGATATGCACTTCGACGAACTGGCCAATCAGGCGCGGGTTGTCGCAGGGAAAGTTAACGAAGCGGTTGTTCTCGGTACGGCCCTGCAGCTTGCCCGGATCTTTTTTGGAAAAATCGCTGACCAGGATGCGTTGCACGGTGCCGACCATGCGTCGACTGTTCTCGAAACCCTGTTGATTGAGCTGATGCTGGAGAATCTGCAAGCGCTGCTTTTTCAACTCTTCCGAGGTGCCATCCTGCAGGTCGGCGGCGGGAGTGCCTGGGCGGGCGCTGTAGACGAAGGAGTAGGAGAAGTCGAAACCCACTTCGCGCACCAGCTTCATGGTCTGCTCGAAGTCCTGCTCGGTTTCCCCGGGAAAACCTACGATAAAGTCTGAACTGATCAGGATGTCCGGCACGGCTGCCTTGAGTTTGCGAATGCGCGATTTGTATTCCAGGGCCGTGTGGTTGCGCTTCATTGCGGCAAGAATGCGGTCCGAGCCGGACTGCACGGGAAGATGGAGGAATTTGACCAGCTCCGGGATTTCGGCATGGGCGCGAATCAGCGCATCGGAGAACTCCAGCGGATGGCTGGTGGTGTAACGGATGCGCTCGATGCCGTCGACGGCGGCGACCAGATAGAGCAGTTCGGCAAAGTCGACTATTTCGCCGGCGCGGGATGGGCCTCGATTGCCTTTTACATTCTTTCCCAGCAGGGTGACCTCGCGCACGCCATTTTCCGCCAGGTGGATGATCTCACCGAGCACGTCATCCACTGGCCGACTGACTTCCTCGCCGCGGGTGTAGGGGACGACACAGAATGTGCAGTATTTACTGCAGCCTTCCATCACCGAAACGAAGGCGCTGGGACCATCCACCCGTGGTTCGGGAAGGCGATCGAATTTTTCGATTTCCGGGAAGGAGATATCCACCTGGGCCACTCGGGTCGAGCGGGCGGCATCGATCATCTCCGGCAGGCGGTGCAGGGTCTGTGGACCGAACACCACGTCGACGTAGGGGGCGCGGTCGCGGATGGCCGAGCCTTCCTGGCTGGCCACGCAGCCGCCAACACCAATTACCAGATCAGGGTTTTCCAGTTTCAGCTCGCGCCAACGGCCCAGCTGGGAAAACACCTTGTCCTGGGCCTTTTCGCGGATGGAGCAGGTGTTGAGCAGGATGACATCGGCATCCTCTGGACGGTCGGTGACTTCCAGGGCCTGATGCTCTCCCAACAGGTCGATCATGCGCGAGCTGTCGTACTCGTTCATTTGGCAACCGTGGGTTTCGATATAGAGCTTCTTGGCCATACTGATTCGTCGCTGGTGAAAAAAAGACCGCGCATTATAGGGGTATTGGGCAATGGCCACCAGTTGCCTTGCAGTGACGGTCCCCTATGAGTAAGTGCAGTGACAGACCCGCTTGCACTGGAGCAGGGGGCGGCCTAGTATGCTGGCCCATTCAAATCTGCAGCTAAATTGTGTCCCATGAGCAAGAGTGAACCTATCTACAAGGTGATTTTCCTCAATCAAGGCCAGGTGTACGAAATGTACGCCAAGCAGATTTTTCAGAGCGACCTGTGGGGCTTTCTGGAAATAGAGGAATTTGTGTTCGGTGAGCGCTCGCAACTGGTCGTAGATCCCAGCGAAGAAAAGCTCAAAGCCCAGTTTGACGGGGTGTTGCGCAGTTTTGTGCCCATGCACGCGATAATACGTATCGATGAGGTGGAGCGCTTGGGTACCGCCAAGATCAGCGAGGCCAAGGGCGGCAGCAACGTCATGCCGTTCCCCATGCCTATGCCTGATAAGTAGGGCGGCAATACAGCCCTCAGTGCAAGGGGGAAAATGGCGACAGGCCGTCGGCGGCCTGCAGCTCCTGCAGATAGTTGCGGAAGATTTGTCCAAGGACCTGGGTTGCGACCTCCAGCTCGGCCCTGGGCATTTGCTCTGCGACCTCGTCGGCGCCATCCAGTGCCGCCTCCGAACCGTTGACTGCAGCCATCTTCAGCACTATGTAGGCCTGTACATTGTTAGCGCTGACCCCTTCGCCGTGGAAGAACATCATGCCCAATTGGTACTGAGCTTCGGCGTGGCCCTGAAGGGAGGCACGTTCGAACCAGTCCAAGGCTTGCTGCAGGTCAGGCTCGCCACCTTGCCCGGCGTAATAGAACTGACCCAGTTCGTATTGCGCCTGGGCGTCGCCGTCGGTGGCGCTCTGACGGCAGGTCTGTAAGGCTTCAGGCAGATATTCTGGGGCTGCGTTGAGGGAGCAGCTACCCGCCGCCGGGATCAGCAAGGAGTTGCCATCGGCCAGGGCGTGCGCTGGCAACAGGAGCAACAGGCAGCCCAGGTATAGGGCGCGACCGATGCGGTTCATGAAAATCCTGATACCTTGAGGAACTTTCGAGTCCAATAGACATCGGGCCAATATGGCCGATGTCACATTATGAAATAAGCGGGGCCCTTCTTACAAAGTCTTTACTAGCTTTTCTGCCCCAATAAGGGTCATTCGTCAGAAGGGCTGCTTGATTCAGGCCTTTTTCAGAAGGTTAAAGGCTCGCTCGGCCGCATCGAGGGTCAGCTTGAGCTCATCTTCGCCGTGGGCGATGGAGGTGAAGCCAGCCTCGAAGGCGCTGGGGGCCAGGTACACGCCGCCTTCCAACATTAGATGGAAGAAGCGCTTGAACAGTTCGCTGTCGCTGGTCAAAACATCCTCGAAGGTGACTATCTGTTCGGCGCTGCTGAAATATAAGCCAAACATGCCACCTGCCTGGGTTGTGACAAAGGCAATGCCTGCGGCATCCGCACGGCGCTGCAGGCCCTGTAGCAATTCACTGGTGTAATCGCTCAGCTCTTTGTGCAGTCCTGGACGGCTGATCAGTTTTAGGGTGGTCAGGCCGGCTGCCATGGCCAGAGGATTGCCCGACAGGGTGCCGGCTTGATAGACCGGGCCGAGGGGGGCGATATGCTGCATGATTTCGCGCTTGCCGCCAAAGCAACCGACCGGCATGCCACCACCAATGATCTTGCCGAAGGTCGACAGGTCCGGGGTTACTCCATAAAGGGCCTGGGCGCCACCGAGGGCGACTCGAAAACCTGTCATCACCTCGTCAAAGATCAGCACCACGCCGTACTGTTCGCACAGACTGCGCAGTCCTTCAAGAAAGCCAGGTGCAGGTGGCACACAGTTCATGTTGCCAGCCACTGGCTCGACTATGATGCAGGCCACCTCTGAGCCTACCTCTGCAAGTGTTTTGGCCACTGCATCAAGTTTGTTGAAAGGCAGGGTCAGGGTGTGCTTGGCGAAGTCCGCCGGAACGCCAGCGGAATTCGGCACGCCTTGGGTCAGCGCCCCGGAACCGGCTTTCACTAGCAGGCTGTCCGAGTGGCCATGGTAGCAGCCTTCGAACTTGATTATGGCGTCGCGACCGGTATAGCCACGGGCCAGGCGGATGGCGCTCATGGTCGCTTCGGTGCCGGAACTGACCATGCGCACCATTTCCAATGAGGGCACCAGGGAACAGACCAGTTCGGCCATTTCGGTTTCCATGGCGGTTGGTGCGCCGTAGGACAGCCCATGCTCCAGTTGGCGACGCACTGCGTCGAGCACCTGAGGATGGCTGTGGCCGAGAATCATGGGGCCCCAGGAACCTACGTAATCGACATAGCGGCGATCATCCTCGTCTGTCACGTAAGCGCCTTCGGCATGCTTGAAGAACAGTGGGGTGCCGCCAACGCTGCGAAAGGCGCGCACTGGCGAGTTAACGCCTCCGGGAATGTGCTTCTGGGCGTTGGCGAAGAGGATTTCGGAGCGGGACATGGAGGGTTCTCTCTAAAAATAGATCAACTCGATGCGAACAGCGAAGTGAAGGCGCGAGCGCGGCGCTCAACCTCGCTAGCATAATCGGCGGCGAAGAGGGCGTGGATGACGGCGATCATATTGGCCCCCCTTTCAATCAATGGAGGCGCATTGTGTAAATCGATGCCGCCAATGGCGACTATGGGTAGTTGTAGGCTTGTTTTCGCCTTTGCCAGCAGTTCTGCCCTAGCTGCTGGTGCGGCAGGTTTGCTGAGTGAGTTGTAGAAACGTCCGAATGCCACATAGCTGGCGCCCTCTTTGCTGGCCTGAGTGGCCAGATCCAGGCTGGCGTGACAGGTTCTGCCGATAATGCTCTTGGGCTCGAGCAGGGCGCGGGCCGTTATCAGGGAGCCATCTTCTTGACCCAAATGCAGTCCAGCGCCCAGGCGCGCAGCCAGTTCTGCATCGTCATTGATGATCAGGCTGGCGCCGTAGTTCTCGCATAGCCGTTGCAGGGCCTCGGCTTCGCGCAGGCGGCGGGCGGCATCATTGGATTTGTCGCGGTATTGCAGCAGGCGGGCGCCGCCATTAAGGGCGGCCTCCACGTAGGGCAATAACCTGCCCTCAGCTAGCAATTGACTATCGGTGATGGCATACAGGCCACTGAATTTGCCGGCATGGCTCATAGTGCAAAGTCCAGGGGGAGACGGCGTGGTACGTATTGCCCCTGCCCTGGGCGTTCGGCGTCGCGCAGGGTGCGCCAGGTATAATTCAGGGCAGTCTGCACGGCACTGCTCAGCTCCTCTCCCAGTGCCAGCCGTCCTGCCAGGGTGCTGGCCAGGGTGCAGCCAGAACCGTGGTAGCTGCCGGGCAGGCGCGGGCAGCTGAAGTCGTGGCAGGAACCGTCGCGCAGGTACAGCCGGTTGTGCACCTCGCTTTCTTCGCCATGGCCGCCGGTAATCAGCAGGTGCTGAATATAGGGCAGTAGTTTTGCTGCGCACTGATCTGCTGTGCCTTCTGGCAGTTCGGCTAGAATCCGCGCTTCAGGCAGGTTTGGGGTGGCGATGCTGGCGCGGGGCAAAAGCTGCTCACGCAGGGCGTGGCCGACTTCGTCCCTGCCCAGTGCGCCCCCGCCACCTGCGCGCAGTACCGGATCGCAGATCAATGGCACGCCTGGCAGTTGTTCCATGATCATTAAGACGCTTTCGACCATGGATAGCGAGCCGAGCATGCCGAGCTTGACTGCCGCTATGGGCATGTCAGTGATTACCGCCTGGGCCTGGGCCAGTACCCAGTCTCGGTCGAGGACACGGAAATCGCTGACATCGACGCTATTCTGTACGGTTAGGGCGGTTACCACGGGAGCCGCGTGGCAGCCCTGGGCCAGCAGTGCTTCGATATCCGCCTGTAGGCCGGCTCCGCCGCTCGGATCATGGCCGGACAGGCAGAGCACTACTGGACGTGAGGAGCTTGCTTGGGAGTGACTGGATGCATTTTCAGCAAGACTGAAGTTGATCATCGGGATGGCGGGTTCCGGTTGACGGATCCGCTGCTATGCGGCAGATCTGGTGAGTCGGTAAGCAGCCTAAGCTTAACATTTAATTATCTGTGATGAGTCTGGCCAGGCCATGGTGGGTGCTGGGCTTGTCGTTGTGGCGGGCGTGGACCAATAAAAATGCCAGTGAGGCTGGGCCTGACTGGCATTTTTTCTGTTTGGCTGGCTTAGTCGGTGTACTGGAACAGGCGGACTATTTTCTGTACCCCGGAGACGCTCTGCACCAGGTTGCTGGCCGCATTGGCCTCCTGATGGCTGACAATGCCCATCAGATAGACTATGCCGTTCTCAGTCACGACCTTGATGCTGGTGCTGGGCACGCCAGTGCTGGCCAGCATTTGCGTCTTGATATTGGTGGTCAGCAAGGAGTCGTTGCTACGGGCCAAGAGCGAGCTGGGCTGCTGAATTTGCAGCTCGTTGTGCACCTTGCGCACGCCTTCTACCTTCTGCGCCGTCTGTCCGGCAAGATTTTTCAGAGCTTCACTGGGGGTTTGCCCGGCAAGCAGTATCACACCGTTATAGCTGGTGACCACAATGTGTGAGTTGGGGCTGTTCAGCTCGGTATTGGCCTTGGCAACCGCACTGGCTACATTTGGACCTACGAACTGGTCATCGATCTTGTTACCGATACTGCGGCTGCCACAGCCGCCGAGCAGTAGGCTAAGGGCCAAGGTGGCGAGAATTAATGGTGAGCGTCTCATTCTTCACTCCCGAACAATTGACTGTCGATAAGATCACACAAACAGTGGATGGCTAGCAGGTGTACTTCCTGGATGCGAGCCGTGCTACGTGCAGGGACGCGAATTTCCACGTCTTCTGACAGCAGCAGCGAAGCCATGCCGCCGCCGTCGCGCCCGGTCAGGGCAACCACCAGCATTTCCCGATCGTGGGCGGCTTGAATGGCCTGGATCACATTGGCCGAGTTGCCGCTGGTGGAAATGGCCAGCAGAACATCGCCGGGCTGGCCAAGGGCGCGGATTTGTTTGGAAAAGACCTCGTTATAGCTGTAATCGTTGGCGATTGAGGTGATGGTCGAGCTGTCGGTGGTCAGGGCAATGGCCGGCAGGCTCGGGCGCTCACGTTCGAAACGGTTCAGCAGTTCTGAGGAAAAATGCTGGGCATCGCCCGCTGAGCCGCCGTTGCCGCAGGCAAGAATTTTGCCCTCGCTGAGCAGGGCTTGCACCATCAGCAGGCTGGCGTGCTCGATAAAGGGTGGTAGCACATCCATTGCCTGTTGCTTGGTTTCAATGCTGGATTGGAATAATTGGCGTATTCGAGCTTGCATATCCATGTGGAACTTTGACCTTGGCTATAACTAGGCAGAGATACTGGGTTTACTGCGACATCCAGAGGATTGCGCCGGCCATGACATTAGCTGTCAAAAGCGTTCTTGATCCAGTTCAGTGACGCTGGGCTTCCATGATCGATGGCTATGACATCGAAACGACAAGGATGTTTGCTCCAGCGCTTTTGTTGCTGCAAAAACTGCGTTGCAGCGGCAATCAGCTTGTTGCATTTGCGTTGGTCGACACTGCCCAGCGCACCGCCCCAGGCGTCGTGTTTGCGGTAGCGCACTTCGACGAAGACTATTGTATCGCCGTCTAGCATCACCAGATCAAGCTCGCCGAGGCGGCAGCGCCAGTTCTGCGCCACCAGGAGCAGGCCGCTGCGCTCAAGGTGATCGCGGGCGATGGCTTCGGCCTGGCGCCCGCGGCTATGGCGCGGATCCTCGTTCAAAGGCTGATGTCTGAAAGCCGCTGTACCTGGCCCTGGCGGAATTCGGCCCAGGGCAGGCGACGCTCGATGCGTTGGCCGGCATTTAGATGCAGCTCGCCGGAGAAGCCGGATAGGCTGCTGCTGGGCAGGGCTTTCAGCTGGTCCAGGCGTGGTACCAGATTAAAGGCGTCTATGCCCATGGCGTAGAGGCGTCCGAGGCTACCTGAGGCCTGCGGCCATTGGTTGCTAATCTGTTGGCGCAATGGCTCGTCGCTATTGAGTAACCAGGGGGTTTCGCAGAAGCGGATACCGTCCAGGTCGCGGTGCTGAGGGGAATTCAGGTTGCCGGTAAACAGGTGCGAAGTGGCGTAAACCGGAATATCACCCGCGTAGTGATAGCTTAAAGTTGGCTTGATCTGCTGTGCTTGCTGCGGGGTTACGGCGAGGAAGATAAAGTCGACGTCTTGGCGATGGCTACTGCTGGTCGTGCCGTCCTGGCCGGACTTGACCTGCAGCAGGCTGACAATCTGCTTGTCCATATCAACGGGCTTGTCGACATGCTCTGCGCCGAGATAACTGCCGCCAGCTGCCTGCCAGCTTTGCCGGAAAGCGTTGAGGACACGGTCACCCCAAACGCCTTTCTGCACTATGGCCACGGCGCTGTGTAGGCCATCGGCCCAGGCACGGCGGGATACTTCGCGGGCCTCATCCTCGGCGGCTAGGCCGAACTGGAAAAGCTGGGCGGGGCCTTGGCTATTGTCTTCGCTGTAGTTCAGCGCCAGGGTGGTGATGGGCAGCTGCTGCCGCTGGGTCAGCTGGGTCACCAGGTTTTTTTCCAGTGGACCTACTACCAGCTGTACGCCATCGCTTTGGGCTTGGCGATAGAAGTCGTCGAGTGAGGTTAAGCGGGCACTGTCATAAATTTTGATTTCGGGCGCGTCGTTGCCCTGCTGTTGGGCTTGGTAGTGGGCAGCGAGAAAGCCGTCACGCAAGGCGCGCGCGACACTAGTGAGTTGACCTTCCTGGGGTAGCAGCAGGGCCAGTTTTTTTACCGGCTCGCTGGAGAGTGCCAGCAGATCGCTCAGAGGTTTGGGGAGTTGCTGGGCTGCCGGGTGCTGGGGGTGTTGGCTGAGCCAGTCACGGATGGCCTGTTGTTGCTGTTGCAGGCTGCCCTGGGTTTTGGCGGCTTGGGCCAGTAACAGCCAATCGACTAGGTCGGCATTGTCGCTGCTCGGGGCGGCATCGGCTGGAAGATTGAACACTAGCTTCCAGATAAGCTCTTGGTTCTCCTGGGCCTGCTCGCCATTGAGCAACGGCGCGACAAAGACTCGCTGTCTAGCAGCGGCAAGGGTTTCGCCGTCTGCCTCTAGGGCAGCCGCTTTGGTGAGCTCGGTGCGAGCCTGTTGCTCGATTGGCAGCTCACCAAGGCGAGCCATGCTGTGGTGATTGAGGGCGTTGAGCGCTGCCTTGGCATCCTGGCGTGCCAGTGCTAGTTCCGCTGTCAGGGTGCTGGCGTAGATTTGTTGGGCGGGCTTTAAGCTTTCCAGATCGAGCTGCTGGAGAATGCTGGCGGCACGTTGTGGGTTGCCCTGTTCATAGGCCAGTTGCGCTGCTGAAAGGCGTAGCGACTGAGCCTCTTCCCCCGAGCTGTTGTCGGCTTTTTCTAGTATTTGCTCTATGTTGGCCAGGGGCGTGCGTGGCAGTTCGCCAAGGCTGGACGAGGGTGAGCTGCCGCAGGCGGCGAGCAGACCAGCCAGGCAAAGCATAGAGAGCGGACGCAAGCAGGAGATCATGTAAACGGTTCCGTTCTTTAGATAAAGGCGGGTGATTGTACCTAAGGGGCTTTCTTGGCGCGATGCGCAAGGTGTTAACCGGTCGTTTAAAATGCGCTTTGCATTGTCGTTACTGGGAGTCAATGGGCGATGAAAGGTTCAGGCCTGGTGTTTGCTCTACGGATTAATATGGGGCGGCGCGCCCAGGTCCTTCTCTCAGGCTACAATGCAGGCCTTTTCGACGATGGGAGGCAGTCGTGACTGTCAGCGAAATTTCCAGTACTGCCAATGGCACTCTGTTTGTGGTGGCTACGCCCATCGGCAATCTTGACGATCTCAGTGCGCGGGCCTTGAGAGTTCTGCAAAGCGTGGTGCTCATTGCGGCCGAGGATACTCGGCATTCTTCGCGCCTGTTGCAGCACTTTGGCATATCCACGCCACTGGCCGCCTGCCATGAGCACAATGAACGTACTCAGGGTGGGCGTTTTATCGAGCGCTTGCAGGCGGGCGATGATGTCGCTCTGATCTCCGATGCCGGCACTCCATTGATCTCCGATCCTGGCTACCATCTGGTGCGGCAGGCGCGGGCGGCGGGTATTGCAGTGGTGCCTGTGCCGGGGGCCTGTGCCTTGGTGGCCGCCCTGTCGGCGGCGGGCCTGGCTTCGGATCGCTTTGTCTTCGAGGGTTTTCTGCCGGCCAAGAGCGCCGCCCGCCAGGCGCGTTTGCAGTTGCTGGCCGAGGAGTCTAGGACCTTGATCTTTTACGAGGCGCCCCATCGAATTCTGGAATCGCTAGAGGATATGCGTGACATCTTCGGAGGGCAGCGCCAAGCGGTTCTGGCTCGGGAGCTGACCAAGACTTTCGAAACCATCAAAGATTTGCCTCTGGCGGAGTTGAGTCAGTGGGTGGCGGCAGACGCCAATCAACAGCGTGGCGAATGTGTGGTATTGATTGCCGGATGGCAGGCGCCTGAGGACGATGCGGCGGTCAGTGCGCAGGCTTTGCAGGTGCTCGATCTGCTCCTGGCCGAGTTGCCGCTCAAGCGTGCCGCAGCTGTGGCGGCGCAGATCACCGGGGTGCGCAAAAATCTGCTGTATCAGGCGGCGTTGCAGCGTCAGGGTTAGCTCCCGTCCCTGTTTGCTGGGCAGGCTTTGCACTTGTTGCTTGCCGAGCGAGGCCGCTCCCGGTACCCTTCGCCATGGAGAGTCGATCGGACAGTCGCTGCCTTCCGTCTGGAAGGGGGAGGAAAGTCCGGGCTCCATAGGGCGGAGTGCCAGGTAATGCCTGGGGGGCGTGAGCCTACGGAAAGTGCCACAGAAAATAACCGCCTAAGCGTTTCGGCGCCGGTAAGGGTGAAAAGGTGCGGTAAGAGCGCACCGCGCGGCTGGCAACAGTCCGTGGCTAGGTAAACCCCACTCGGAGCAAGACCAAATAGGGTCCCATTGGCGTGGCCCGCGCTGGGACCGGGTAGGTTGCTAAAGGCGTGCAGCGATGTACGCCGTAGAGGAATGGCTGTCCTCGACAGAACCCGGCTTATAGATCGACTCTCCCCTTTTTGATTTCTGTTCTAGATTCCCGCATTCAAATATCCAAAAAATCTTACTCTTCACAAACTACTTTAAGTTCGTGAGCGAACTTGTTGTGGCTGTTTGTTTTTCTCCCAGGGCTCTTTCTGTGTCCTTCCCCCACTTTTCCCCAGTTTCGCTAAATCTTCGATCTATAAGGGTTTTTCCCCTTCGGGATGCCTTGACGCTGGGGTCTTGGCGTTCCTATAGTGTGCGCAAGTGGTAGAAAGTGGGTCGAAGTGGTTTTTTTGGACGACAGGTCGGTTTGAGAGGGAAGCGCAGCAGTGTTTCGTGGAGCCAATGCCATAAGTCTTGACGCCAAGGGGCGACTCGCGATGCCTAGTCGGTATCGGGATGAGCTCGTTTCGCGTTCGGCTGGGCAGCTCATCGTGACCATTGATGCCGTTGATCCTTGTCTTTGCGTCTATCCACTGGATGAGTGGGAAAGCATCGAAAACAAACTGCGTGCGCTGCCTTCTTTTAAAGAGGAAAACCGCCGTCTGCAGCGTCTGTTGATCGGTAATGCCGTCGATCTGGAGCTGGATGGCAATGGTCGTTTTTTGGTTCCGCCGCGTTTGCGCGAATACGCCAAGCTGGATAAGCGGGCGATGCTGGTGGGGCAATTGAATAAGTTTCAACTGTGGGATGAGGAGTCCTGGAATGCTGTGGCTGATGCCGATCTGGCGGCTATCCAGCAGCCTGGGGCTCTCTCTGATGAATTGCGCGATCTGATCCTGTGAAGCTGAGCATGAGTTTTCAACATATCACCGTACTGCTCGAAGAGGCTGTTGCAGGCTTGGCGCTGCAGGCAGACGGCTGCTATGTGGATGGCACCTTCGGTCGAGGTGGGCATAGTCGCTTGATCTTGGAGCGAATGGGGCCGGGGGGCAGATTGCTGGGGTTCGATAAGGATCCATTGGCAATCGCCTCGGGAAACACGCTAGCGGCCAAAGATGGCCGCTTCGTCGTTGTGCAGGGGAGTTTTGCGGAACTTTCTGCGCAATTGACTGTCCGCGGGCTGGCTGGGCAGCTAAGTGGCGTTTTGCTGGATTTGGGGGTGTCTTCCCCGCAATTAGACGATGCCGATCGTGGTTTCAGCTTTCTCAATGACGGCCCTCTGGATATGCGTATGGATCCGGACCGTGGGGTCAGTGCTGCGCAGTTCATTGCCGAGGCGACTGAAGATGAGATCGCCTGGGTCTTTAGAACCTATGGCGAGGAGCGTTTTGCCAAGCGCATGGCTCGCGCCGTGGTGCAGCGTCGAGCCGAACGCCCCTTTACGCGTACCGCTGATCTGGCACAGGTGATCAGTGCGGCTAACCCGGCCTGGGAAAAAGGTAAAAACCCGGCTACCCGCGCCTTTCAGGGCTTGCGTATTCAGGTCAATAGTGAGTTGGCGGACCTTGAGCGAGGCCTGGATGCCGCCTTGGAAAATCTGCGGGTCGGCGGTCGTTTAGTGGTCATCAGCTTTCATTCCCTTGAGGACCGCATCGTCAAGCAATTCATGCGTAAGCACGCCAAGGGTGAGTCCGATCAATTGCCGCGAGATCTGCCGGTAATAGCCAAGGTCTTTGAGCCGCGCCTGAGGTTGATTGGCAAGCCTCAGACTGCGTCTGCGGCCGAGCAGCAGGCCAACCCGCGTTCGCGTAGTGCAATCATGCGGGTTGCGGAGAAGTTGCGATGAATCGGTTGCTGATCAAGCGCTTTCCCAAAGGCAGCCTGCTGATGCTGGTGTTGTTTCTCTGTGTGCTGGTATCTGCCTTGGCGGTTTCCTATAGCGCGCACTGGAACCGGCAATTGCTCAATAGTCTGTATGGCGAGCTCAGTGAGCGGGACAAGATCCAGGCCGAGTGGGGGCGCTGATTCTTGAGCAGAGCACTTGGACGGCCCATAACCGTATCGAAACCCTGGCCCGTGAGCAGTTGAAAATGCGCATTCCGGATGCCGCAGAAGTGCAGATGGTGGCGCCATGATGAAACTGGAAGGGGCACTTTATCCTTGGCGTTTCCGTTTGGTGCTGTTGTTGTTGGCACTGATGGTGGCGGTGATCGCCGGGCGGATTTTCGAACTGCATGTGTTTGACCATGACTTTCTCAAGGCCCATGGTGATGCGCGCAGTGTTCGCCATATTCCCATTCCGGCCCACCGCGGGCTGATCACCGATCGCAATGGTGAGCCACTGGCTGTTAGCACGCCTGTTACCACGCTCTGGGCCAATGGCAAGGAGTTGCAGGCGGTCAAGGATCAATGGCCGCAACTGGCGGCAGCCCTGGGGCAGGATCCGAAAGTCTTTGGCGAGCGCTTGCAGGCCAATGCCGAGCGCGAATTCATGTATCTGGTCCGCGGTTTGACCCCGGAGCAGGGGCAGCGCGTGCTTGCCCTGAAAGTTCCGGGTGTCTATGCCATTGAGGAGTTTCGGCGCTTCTATCCAGCTGGTGAAGTGGCTGCGCATATGCTGGGCTTTACTGATGTCGATGATCGCGGCCGCGAGGGCGTCGAGTTGGCCTTCGATGATTGGCTGGCTGGTGTGCCCGGCAAGCGCCAAGTGCTCAAGGATCGTCGTGGCCATCTGATTCGCGATCTGCAGGTAACCCAGAATGCCAAGGCGGGTAAAACCCTGGCGCTGTCCCTGGATCTGCGTCTGCAGTATCTGGCGCACCGCGAGCTGCGCAACGCATTGGTCGAGTTCGGTGCCAAGGCCGGTAGTCTGGTGATGCTGGATGTGAAAACGGGTGAAGTGCTGGCCATGGTCAATCAGCCCACTTATAACCCGAACAACCGCCGCAATCTGCATCCCGCGGCGATGCGCAATCGGGCCATGATCGATGTATTCGAGCCGGGCTCGACCATGAAGCCTTTTTCCATGAGCGCAGCTTTGCAAACCGGGCGTTGGAAGCCACAGGATAAGGTGGATGTGAGTGGCGGCACTCTGCAAATCGGTCGCTATACCATCAAGGATGTTTCCCGTGCGCCGGGCGGAGTGTTGGATCTGACCGGGATTCTGATCAAATCCAGTAACGTTGGCATGAGCAAGGTGGCGTTCGATATTGGTGGCGCGGCCATCTACGATGTCATGCAGCAGGTTGGTCTGGGACAGGATACCGGCCTGGGCTTCCCGGGCGAACGTGTGGGTAATCTGCCCAACCACAGACAATGGCGCAAGGCGGAAACCGCTACCCTGTCTTACGGCTACGGTCTTTCGGTGACTGCGGTACAACTGGCCCATGCTTACGCGGTGCTGGCCAATGGCGGGCGCAGCATACCTTTGTCGCTGACCCGCACAGAACGCCAGCGCGATAGCGTGCAAGTGATTCCGGAGCAGGTTGCACGCACCGTGCAGGGCATGTTGCAGCAGGTGATTGAGGCGCCGGGCGGTGTGTTCCGGGCTCAGGTGCCCGGTTACCACGTCGCCGGCAAGAGTGGTACTGCGCGTAAGACGGCCACTGGCGCCAAGGGTTACCAGGAAAATTCCTACCGTTCGCTGTTCGCTGGTTTTGCTCCAGCCAGCGATCCGCGCATCGCAGTTGCGGTGGTGATCGATGAGCCCAGCAAAAGTGGTTATTACGGCGGTCTCGTGTCGGCACCAGTATTTAGCCGGGTAATGGCTGGCGGCCTGCGTCTGATGAATATCCGGCCGGATAATCTGCCAGCCAGCGGCACAGCCAAGCTGGCTGCGCCGCGTGCGAATAATGGAGGGCGCGGCTGATGCCCATGCCATTGAATCAACTGCTGCCCCAGGCACAGAGCGCAACCTTGATCCGCGAGCTGACGTTGGACAGCCGGCAGGTGCGCCCGGGTGATCTGTTTTTGGCGGTGCCAGGTACCCGGCAGGATGGTCGTGGGCACATCGCCGATGCCATCGCCCGCGGTGCGGCGGCAATCGCCTATGAGCTCGTCGGGGCAGCGCCCATGGGCTCCGACAGCAGCGAACTGATTGGCATCAAGGACCTCTCTGGGCAGGTGTCGGCGATTGCTGGACGCTTTTATGGTGAGCCGAGCCGTGGTCTGTATCTGATCGGAGTCACCGGCACCAATGGCAAGACCAGTGTCAGCCAGTTGCTGGCCCAGGCCTTGGATCTGCTGGACCAGCCGTGCGGCATAGTGGGGACTCTGGGTTGTGGTTTCCATAGCGAACTATCCCAGGGTTTGCACACCACTCCTGACCCCATAGCGCTGCAAGCCAGTTTGGCGCAGTTGAAAAAACAGGGTGCACGGGCCGTGGCCATGGAGGTTTCATCCCATGGTCTGCACCAGGGCCGCGTGGCGGCACTGGACTTCGACATCGCAGTATTCACCAACCTGTCCCGCGATCATCTCGATTACCACGGCTCGATGGAGGCCTATCAGGCCGCCAAGGCTGCGCTGTTTGCCTGGCCGACCCTGGGAGCGCGGGTTATCAATGTCGACGATCAGGCTGGGCGCCTGTTGGCTGGGGAAGTGCGCGAATCGCGCCTGATCAGCTACAGCCTGGAAGATCCGAGTGCCTTCTTGCATTGCCGTGATATTCAGTTCGATGACCAGGGCCTGTGTGCCACTTTGCTCACTCCCCATGGCGAAGGGCGACTGCACAGCCCACTGCTGGGACGCTTCAATCTGAGCAATCTGCTGGCTGTGGTCGGCACATTGCTGGCCATGGATTATCCGCTGGATGCGGTGCTCAAGCTAATGCCGCGTCTGCAAGGTCCACTCGGACGCATGCAGCGACTGGGCAGCGAAGCTACGCCCCTGGTGGTGGTCGACTACGCCCATACCCCAGATGCCCTGGAGAAGGTGTTGCAAGCCCTGCGTCCCCATGTCGGCGGGCGCCTGTTGTGCCTGTTCGGCTGCGGTGGCGACCGTGATCGGGGCAAGCGTCCGTTGATGGCGCAAGCAGCAGAGCGACTGGCCGATCAGATTCTGGTCACCGATGACAACCCACGCACTGAGGCGGTCGAGCAGATCTTTGCGGATATCCGCAGCGGCTTTAGCGATGCCGCACCGGTGAGTTTCCGCCATGGCCGCGGTCAGGCCATTGCTGCACTGATTGCCGAGGCCGGACCTGGCGATGTGGTGCTGCTGGCAGGTAAGGGCCATGAGGATTACCAAGAAATAAAGGGTGTACGCCAGCCATTTTCCGATTTGCAGGTGGCGGCCGAGGCTTTGGCGACATGGGAGGCAGCACATGTTTAAGGCGCTGCGGCTGCAGGAAGTGGCAGGAGCACTGCAAGGCCAGCTATTGGGCGCCGATTGCAGCTTCACTGAGGTCAGCACTGACAGCCGGCAGATCAGTGCTGGGCAATTATTCATCGCCCTGACTGGTCCGCGCTTTGATGGCCATGACTATTTACAGCAGGTGGCGGAGCGGGGCGCAGTGGCTGCGTTGGTCGAGCGCGAAGTGGCCGACGTGGCCCTGCCACAGCTGTTGGTGGCCGACACCAGTCTGGCCCTGGGTCGCCTGGGAGCCATCAATCGTCAGGCCTATGCTGGTCCTCTGGTAGCGGTAACCGGCTCCAGTGGCAAAACCACGGTCAAGGAAATGCTGGCCAGCATCCTGCGTGCAGCATGGCAAACCGAGGGCGCAGAGGTGCTGGCCACCCGGGGCAACCTGAACAACCAGCTCGGCGTGCCCCTGACCCTGTTGCAACTCGATGCTCAGCATCGGGCTGCGGTGATTGAGATGGGAGCCTCCGGCATAGGTGAAATCACCTATAGCGTTGGTCTGGCCAAGCCCCAGGTGGCGGTCATTACCAATGCAGGCAGCGCCCATGTCGGTGAGTTTGGTGGAGTCGAGAAGATCGTTCAGGCCAAAGGCGAGATTATTGATGGCCTGAGCAGCAAGGGCGTGGCCGTGCTCAATCGGGATGACCCAGCCTTTGCAGTGTGGCAGGCCAGGGCGGATGGGCGAACCCTGTTGAGCTTTGCCCTGAGAGATGACACTGCCGACTTTTATGCCAGTGAGATCAGTCGCGATCCCCGCGGCTGCCCTGCATTCACCCTGCATGGCATTGGTGGTCAGGCCCGGGTACAGCTCAATCTGCTCGGTGAGCACAACGTCGCCAATGCACTGGCCGCCGCCGCCGCCGCCCATGCTCTGGCGCTGCCATTGGTGGTGGTCAAGCGGGGATTGGAATCCTTGCTGCCGGTCAAGGGGCGTGCGGTTGCGCAATTGGCACTGAACGGGGCGCGGGTGATCGACGATAGCTACAACGCTAATCCGGCTTCCATGTGCGCCGCCATCGATATTTTGGCGGGCTTTAACGGACGCAAGGTGCTGGCCCTGGGGGATATTGGCGAGCTGGGTGAATGGTCTGAGCAAGGACACCGTGAGGTGGGCGAATACGCCAAAAACAAGGTTGATGCCCTTTATGCGGTAGGGCCCCAGATGCAGTACGCGGTGCAGGCTTTTGGTGTCAATGCTCGGCACTTTGCCGATCAGCCGGCATTGATTGAGGCGCTGCGTGCCGAGTCTGGCGATGTCAGCATTCTGATTAAAGGTTCACGTAGCGCCGCGATGGAAAAGGTCGTGGCTGCACTCTGTGGCGAAAGTGGGGAGCTTCACTAAATGTTGCTGATGCTGGCGGAATACCTACAGCAGTTTCACAAAGGCTTTGGGGTCTTCCAATACCTGACGCTGCGCGGCATCCTCGGCGTGCTGACGGCGCTGGCTCTGTCGCTGTGGCTCGGCCCCTGGATGATCCGCACCCTGCAGATCCGTCAGATCGGCCAATCGGTGCGCACCGATGGCCCGCAATCGCATCTGTCGAAAAAGGGCACTCCGACCATGGGCGGCGCGCTGATCTTGACCGCCATCACTATCAGTACCTTGCTCTGGGCTGACCTGTCCAATCGCTATGTCTGGGTGGTACTGGTGGTTACCCTGCTATTCGGCGCCATTGGTTGGGTCGATGACTATCGCAAGGTGATCGAGAAAAACTCCCGTGGCTTGCCCAGTCGCTGGAAGTATTTTTGGCAGTCCGTGTTCGGCTTGGCTGCCGCTTGCTTCCTCTATATGACAGCGCAGACCCCAGTGGAAACAAGCCTGATTCTGCCGCTGCTCAAAGGCGTGAGCATTCCATTGGGCATTGGTTTTGTGCTGCTGACCTATCTGGTGATAGTCGGCTCAAGTAACGCGGTTAACCTGACCGATGGCCTGGATGGTCTGGCGATTCTACCCACGGTAATGGTGGCCGGTGCCCTGGCTATCTTCTGCTATCTATCCGGGAACGTGAATTTTGCCGAGTACCTGCTGATTCCCTATGTGCCAGGTGCTGGTGAGTTGATCGTGTTTTGCGCCGCGCTGGTTGGCGCCGGTTTGGGCTTTCTCTGGTTCAACACCTATCCGGCCCAGGTTTTCATGGGCGATGTCGGGGCCCTGGCGCTGGGCGCAGCCCTGGGCACCATTGCCGTGATAGTGCGTCAGGAAGTGGTGCTGTTCATCATGGGCGGCGTGTTTGTCATGGAAACCCTGTCGGTGATCATTCAGGTCGCCAGTTTCAAGTTGACCGGTAAGCGGGTGTTTCGCATGGCGCCGATCCATCACCATTTTGAGCTCAAGGGCTGGCCTGAACCACGGGTCATCGTTCGTTTCTGGATCATCACCGTGATTTTGGTGCTGGTCGGTCTTGCCACTTTGAAACTGCGTTGAGGACAGCATGAGCCTGATCGCTTCCGACCAATTCCGCATCGTTGTCGGCCTCGGCAAGAGCGGCATGTCCCTGGTGCGCTTCCTGGCGCGCCAGGGAGCACGCTTTGCGGTGGTCGACAGCCGCGCCAATCCGCCGGAACTGGCCAACCTGCGCGAGCAGTTTGCCCAGGTGGAAGTGCGTTGTGGCGAGCTGGACGTGGACTTCCTCTGTCAGGCCAGCGAGCTGCTGGTCAGCCCCGGTTTGTCCCTGGCCACACCAGCCTTGCAGGAGGCTGCCAAGCGCGGGGTCAAGCTGTCCGGGGATATTGAGCTGTTCGCACGCCAGGCCAAGGCACCGATCATTGCCATTACCGGCTCCAATGCCAAGAGCACTGTGACTACCTTGGTTGGGCAGATGGCCGCTGCCGCCGGCAGAAAGGTCGCGGTCGGTGGCAATCTAGGCACCCCGGCCCTGGATCTGTTGGCCGATGAGGTCGAGCTCTATGTTGTCGAGCTGTCCAGCTTCCAGTTGGAGAGCACCGCGTGGCTGAATGCCGAGGTCGCGGTTTGTCTGAATGTCAGCGAAGATCATATGGACAGGTATGTCGATCTGCAGGCCTATCACTTAGCCAAGCACCGTATCTTCCGCGGTGCCAAACAGGTGGTGGTGAACCGTGATGACCCCCTGTCACGGCCATTGGTTGCCGATCAGTTGCCCTGCTGGAGCTTCGGTCTGAGCCAGCCCGACTTCAAGGACTTCGGCCTTCTGGAAGAGCAAGGCGAGAAGTATCTGGCTTATCAATTCGACCTGCTGTTGCCTGTGCGTGAGTTGAAAATTCGCGGTGCGCATAATCAGGCCAATGCTCTGGCTGCGCTGGCCCTGGGGCATGCCGTGGGCTTGCCGATGGCGGCCATGCTGCAAACCTTGAAAAGCTTCAGCGGTCTGCCCCATCGCTGCCAATGGGTTGGCGAACGGGCACAGGTCAACTATTACGATGACTCCAAGGCGACCAATGTCGGTGCCGCACTGGCCGCGATCGAGGGCCTGGGCCAGGATATACAGGGCAAGCTGGTGCTGATTGCCGGTGGTGACGGCAAAGGCGCGGATTTCTCCAGTCTGCTCGAACCCACGGTAGCCTACTGCCGGGCGGTACTGCTGCTGGGGCGCGATGCGGACAAACTGGCTGCAGTATTCGGCGACGCGCTCCCGGTGATTCGTGTCGATAGTCTTGCCGCTGCCGTCGAGCGGGCCGCGCAACTGGCACAGGCCGGCGATGCGGTGCTGCTGTCGCCGGCCTGTGCCAGTCTGGATATGTTCAAGAATTTTGAAGAGCGCGGACAGCTGTTCGCCCAGGCAGTGGAGGCACTGGTCTAATGTTTTCCTTCCTGACTGTGCGCCCTTCGCCGTTGTTCAGCCGCCGTGGTTTGGACATGGACTTCCCTTTGCTGGCAGGTTGCCTGGCCCTGCTCGGGTTGGGGTTGGTAATGATCTCCTCGGCCTCGACCGAGGTGGCCGCGGCCAATACAGGCAATCCGCTGTATTACATGATTCGCCACCTGATGTATCTGGTCATCGGTCTTGGCGCAGGTTCTGTGGTGCTGATGGTGCCCCTGGCAACCTGGCAACGGCACAGCTGGCTGCTGCTGCTGGCGGCACTGGCATTGCTGGTGCTGGTGCTGGTGCCGGGGATTGGCCGTGAGGTCAACGGTGCCCGGCGCTGGATAGGTTTCGGCGCATTCAATATTCAGCCTTCGGAGATCGCCAAGGTCTTTGTCGTCATTTATCTGGCCGGCTATCTGGTGCGGCGTCAGGAAGAGGTGCGCGAGAGCTGGGCTGGTTTCTTCAAGCCTTTCGTTGTGCTGCTGCCGATGGCTTTTTTGCTGCTTGGCGAGCCTGACTTTGGTGCCACTGTGGTGATGATGGGCGCTGCCATGGCCATGCTGTTTCTGGGCGGCGTTGGACTGTTGCGCTTTGGGCTGATGGTGGCGCTGGCCGTGGCGGCAGTCTTCGTGCTGGTGCAGAGCCAGGAATATCGCTTGCAGCGACTGATTACCTTCACCGACCCTTGGGCTGACCAGTTCGGTTCCGGTTACCAGTTGACCCAGGCATTGATCGCCTTCGGCCGCGGCGAGTGGCTGGGCGTGGGGCTGGGCAACAGCGTGCAGAAACAGTTCTATCTGCCGGAAGCGCACACTGACTTCGTATTCTCCGTGCTGGCCGAAGAGTTGGGTCTGGTCGGCGCCCTGGCCACTGCCGGTCTGTTTATGTTCGTCAGCGTGCGGGCTCTGTATATCGGTCTGTGGGCCGAACGAGCGAAGCAGTTCTTCTCCGCTTACGTGGCTTTTGGTCTGGCCTTTTTGTGGGTCGGCCAGTTCCTTATCAACATAGGCGTGAATATCGGCTTGCTGCCGACCAAGGGACTGACTCTGCCCTTTCTCAGCTACGGTGGTAGTTCGCTGGTGATCTGCTGCGTCAGCCTGGCATTGCTGCTGCGCATCGATTGGGAGTCGCGCAACGGCCTGGGCAGTGAAGATGTGGAGTTCGACGAGTCGGACTTTCCGGAGCCGGAAGCTGCGCCGGAGGTGGCCCATGGGCGCTAATGTGCTGATCATGGCGGGCGGCACCGGGGGACACGTGTTCCCGGCATTGGCCTGCGCCCGTGAGTTCCAAGCGCGGGGTTATCAGGTGCACTGGCTGGGTACGCCCCGGGGTATCGAAAACGAACTGGTGCCCGCTGCTGGTTTGCCGCTGCACCTGATCAAGGTCAGTGGTCTGCGCGGCAAGGGTCGATTGGCCCTGCTGAAAGCCCCCTGGCAGTTATTCAACGCGCTGTTGCAGGCGCGCAAAATAGTCCGCCAACTGCAGCCGCTTTGCGTGTTGGGCATGGGCGGTTATGTCACCGGTCCCGGTGGTCTGGCGGCCAAACTCAACGGTGCGGCGCTGATCATCCATGAGCAAAATGCCGTGGCCGGTACTGCCAATCGCAGCCTGGCGCCTTTTGCCCAGCGCATTTGTGAGGCCTTTCCGGATACCTTTGCCGCATCGTCGAAGCGCCGCACCACCGGCAATCCTGTGCGCGCCGAGCTATTTTTCCAGACTCCCCGTGAGAGCCTGAACGGGCGCCGTGCCCGGCTGTTGGTTTTGGGTGGCAGCCTGGGCGCTGAGCCACTCAACAAATTGCTGCCCGAAGCCTTGGCACTGCTACCTGCGCAGCTGCGCCCGGAAATTCGCCATCAGACTGGCAAACAGCACGCTCAGATCACTGGCCAGCGTTATGCTGAGGTGGCTGTCGAAGCCCAGGTGGAGCCCTTTATCAATGACATGGCCCATGCCTATGCCTGGGCCGATCTGGTGGTTTGCCGCTCCGGCGCGCTGACGGTCAGCGAGTTGGCTGCGGCTGGTTTGCCAGCTTTGTTGCTACCGCTGCCCCATGCGATTGACGACCACCAGACGCGCAATGCCGATTTTCTAGCGAAGGAGGGCGCCGCCATCCTTCTGCCGCAACGCTCCACTGACGCGGCTGCCTTGGCTGCGCAGCTGACCGAGGTTCTGATGCACCCTGAACAACTCAACAATATGGCCAGCGCTGCACGGCGTCTGGCCCGACCCGATGCGACCCGCAAGCTGGTCGATATCTGCCTGGAGGTGGCCCGTGGCTAAGTCGCCCGCAGCAGTCAAAGCGGAGGTGCGGCGCATGCGCCGTATCCGTCTGATCCACTTCGTCGGCATCGGTGGCGTCGGTATGTGTGGTATCGCCGAGGTGTTGCTCAATCTGGGCTATGAGGTTTCCGGCTCCGATCTGAAAACCTCAGCGGTGACCGAGCGCCTGCAAAGTTTTGGCGCCAAGATCTATATCGGCCACCGTTCGGAGAATGCTGCCGAGGCTGATGTACTGGTGGTCTCCAGTGCCATCAATGTGAGTAACCCGGAAGTGGCCATCGCCCTGGAACGTCGTATTCCGGTGGTGCCGCGGGCAGAGATGCTCGCCGAGCTGATGCGTTACCGGCATGGCATCGCGGTGGCTGGCACCCATGGCAAGACCACCACCACCAGTCTGCTGGCCTCGGTATTTGCCGCCGCAGGTCTGGATCCGACCTTTGTCATCGGCGGCCGTCTGACTGCAGCTGGCACCAACGCGCAGTTGGGCAGCAGCCGCTATCTGATCGCTGAAGCCGATGAGAGCGACGCCAGCTTTCTGCATCTGCAGCCGATGATTTCGGTGGTCACCAATATCGACATGGACCACATGAGCACCTACGAGGGGGACTTCAACAAGTTGAAGAAGACCTTCGTAGAATTTCTTCATAACCTGCCCTTCTATGGTTTGGCGGTGCTTTGTGTCGACGATCCAGTGGTCCGTGAGTTACTGCCGCAGATCGGCCGTTCGACTATGACTTACGGCTTCAGCGAAGACGCCGATGTGCGCGCCATCAATGTCAGTCAGCAGGGCATGCAGACTTACTTTACCGTGCTGCGCCGGGATTGTGAGCCACTCAACGTATCGGTGAACATGCCCGGTAACCACAATGTGCTCAATGCCTTGGCGACCATCTGCATTGCCACCGATGAAGGCATTGATGATGAGGCCATTATCAAGGGCCTATCGCAGTTCCAAGGCGTCGGCCGGCGCTTTCAGGTATACGGGAATCTGCCGGTCGACGGTGGCGAAGTCATGCTGGTGGACGATTACGGACACCATCCGCGGGAAGTAGCCGCTGTGATCAAGGCGGTGCGTGGCGGTTGGCCGGAGCGCCGTCTGGTGATGGTCTATCAGCCGCACCGTTACAGCCGCACCCGCGATCTGTACGACGATTTTGTACAGGTGCTGAGCGATGCAAATGTGCTGCTGTTGATGGAGGTCTATCCGGCGGGCGAAGAGCCGATTCCCGGTGCCGATAGCCGTTTGATGTGCCACAGCATCCGTCAACGCGGCCAGCTCGATCCTATTTACGTGGAGCGTGGTGCGGATCTGGCGCCATTGATCAGACCTCTGCTGCGCGCTGGCGACATCCTGCTGTGTCAGGGGGCCGGTGATATTGGCGGGGTCATCCCACAGTTGCTGAAAAGTCCGTTGTTTAGTGCGCAAGGTGAAACGAAATGAGTGCGGACAGCCTGAAATCCCAATTGCCAGTCAGCGCCTTCGGCCGGGTTGCCGTGCTCTACGGCGGCAAGAGCGCCGAGCGTGAGGTATCGCTAAAGTCCGGCTGTGCCGTGCTGTCGGCATTGCAGACGGCTGGTGTAGATGCCTTTGGCATAGATGTAGGCGATGATTTTTTGCAGCGCCTTAACAGCGAGAAGATCGATCGGGCCTTTATCGTCCTGCATGGCCGTGGTGGTGAAGATGGCAGCATGCAGGGGCTGCTCGAATGCGCAGGGATTCCCTATACCGGCAGTGGCATTCTGGCTTCGGCCTTGGCCATGGATAAGCTGCGGACCAAGCAGGTATGGCAGAGTCTTGGCCTGCCGACGCCGCGCCATGGGGTTTTGGCCAGTATCGAGGATTGTCAGCGCGCCGCCGTTGAACTGGGCTTCCCGCTGATAGTCAAACCGGCCCACGAAGGCTCCAGCATCGGCATGGCCAAGGTCAACAATACCCAGGAACTGATAGCTGCCTGGCAGGCCGCTGCGGACTACGACAGCCAAGTGTTGGTCGAGCAATGGATTCAGGGGCCGGAATTTACCATCGCCATGTTGCGTGGTCAGGTCCTGCCGCCGATCGCCTTGGGTACCAGCCATACCTTTTACGACTACGCCGCCAAATATCTTGTGAATGACACCCAATACCGCATTCCCTGCGGCCTCTCGGCTGATAAGGAAGCAGAGCTCAAGGCTTTGACCGCCCGCGCCTGCGAGGCAGTCGGCACCCAGGGCTGGGCGCGGGCCGATGTGATGCAGGATGCCGAGGGAGGTTTTTGGTTACTGGAGGTCAATACCGTGCCTGGTATGACCGACCATAGTCTGGTGCCCATGGCTGCCAAGGCCGCCGGGCTGGACTTCCAGCAGTTAGTGTTGGCGATTCTCGCCGACAGTGTCGAGTCTCGGGGTTAACAGGATGAACGCTGTTGTGCGCCAGCCAGGTTCTGCTCGGGTAGCCGTTCGCGCTAAGACGGTGCCGCGGGGTGCCAGTCGTACGGTGAACAAGGAACCTATGCGCTTGCCGCGCTTGAGTCAGGCCCTGCTGGGGCGGCTGGTGTGGCCAGTGCTGCTGCTGGTGTTGGGTTTTGTCGGTTATGAACTGGCGTTACGGCTGCTGCCCTATGCAGACCGGCCAATCGCCAAAATCAGCGTGCAGGGCAACCTCAGTTACATCAGTCAGCAGGCCGTGCAGCAACGTATTCAGCCTTTTGTCAGAGCCAGCTTCTTTGATGTGGATTTGCAGGCCATGCGCCATGAACTGGAGCAGATGCCCTGGATTGCCAGTGTCGAAGTGCGTCGGGTATGGCCAGATCAGGTCCTGGTGCGTTTGGAGGAGCAACTACCGGTTGCCCGTTGGGGCGCCCAAGAGCTGCTCAACAACCAGGGGCAGGCCTTCACGCCAAAGGAATTGAGCAATTACGACAAGCTGCCTCAGTTATACGGTCCACGGCGGGCCCAGCAGCAAGTGATGCAGCAGTACCAGACGCTGAGTCAGATGCTGCGGCCCATGGGCTTTACCGTCTCGCGTCTGGAATTGCGTGAGCGGGGCAGTTGGTTTCTGTCGACGGCACAGGGCATAGAGCTGTTACTTGGCCGTGATCATTTGATGGAGAAGATCCGCCGTTTCAACACCATCTATGAAAAGACGCTAAAAGCGCAGAAAGACAATATCGCGCGGATCGATCTGCGCTACGCCAATGGTTTGGCCGTAGCGTGGCGCGAGCCGCCGGCGCCGGCAGCAGCGACAGCTGCCGTGGTGCAGTGAATCAAAAGAGAGATAGCAAGAATGGCTAATGTGCAGAGCGGCAAGATGATAGTGGGTCTCGACATCGGTACGTCCAAGGTGGTGGCGCTGGTGGGCGAAGTCACTGCTGACGGTGAACTGGAAATCGTCGGTATTGGTACCCATCCGTCACGCGGCCTGAAGAAGGGCGTGGTGGTCAATATCGAGTCCACCGTGGCCTCGATCCAACGTGCCGTGGAAGAAGCCCAGCTGATGGCGGGCTGCCGTATCCATTCGGCATTTGTTGGGGTTGCCGGCAACCACATCCGCAGCTTGAACAGTCACGGCATAGTCGCTATCCGTGATCGCGAAGTCAGCACCGCTGATCTGGAACGGGTTCTGGACGCCGCTCAAGCAGTTGCCATTCCGGCAGATCAGCGGGTGCTGCATACGCTGCCCCAGGACTACGTGATCGACAATCAGGAAGGCGTGCGTGAGCCCCTGGGCATGTCAGGTGTGCGCTTGGAGGCCAAGGTGCATGTGGTTACCTGCGCGGTCAATGCTGCGCAGAACGTCGAGAAGTGCGTGCGCCGCTGCGGCCTGGAAGTCGACGACATCATCCTTGAGCAACTGGCCTCGGCCTATGCGGTGCTCACCGAGGACGAAAAAGAGCTGGGGGTGTGCCTGGTCGACATAGGCGGCGGTACCACCGATATCTGCATCTTCACCGAAGGGGCTATTCGGCACACAGCAGTGATCCCCATTGCCGGTGATCAGGTGACCAACGATATCGCCATGGCGCTGCGTACTCCGACCCAGTACGCCGAAGAAATCAAGATTCGTTACGCCTGTGCTCTGGCCAAACTGGCTGGCGCCGGTGAAACCATCAAGGTGCCCAGTGTGGGCGATCGTCCTCCTCGGGATCTGTCCCGGCAGTCCCTGGCCGAGGTGGTCGAGCCGCGCTACGACGAGCTGTTTACCCTGATTCAGGCAGAGTTGCGGCGCAGTGGTTACGAAGATCTGGTACCGGCCGGGATAGTGCTGACCGGTGGCACGGCGAAGATGGAAGGCGCGGTGGAGTTGGCCGAAGAGATCTTCCACATGCCCGTGCGACTGGGGGTTCCCCAGGGCATCAAGGGCCTCACTGATGTGGTACGCAATCCCATTTATTCAACCGGTGTAGGCCTTTTGCTATATGGCCTGCGCAAGCAATCCGAGGACTTTGTCTCTCCCGGTACCGGTGGCTACGGCGACGAAGCCAAGACCCCGATGCTGGAGCGAGTGAAGCGTTGGATACAAGGCAATTTTTAAGATTTCAGGTCGTGTGCAGCGGCGTGGATGGTAGGCGTCAAAACGATAAAGTAAAGGAGAGGTGCCATGTTTGAACTCGTAGATAATATTCCGCAAAGCGCGGTTATCAAAGTAATAGGCGTTGGCGGCGGTGGCGGCAACGCGGTCAACCATATGGCCAAAAGCAACATTGAAGGTGTTGAGTTCATCTGTGCCAACACCGATGCCCAGGCCCTTAAGAATATCGGTGCCCGCACCGTACTGCAGCTCGGCCCAGGGGTGACCAAAGGGCTCGGCGCTGGTGCCAACCCGGAAGTCGGCCGTCAGGCCGCCTTGGAAGATCGCGAACGTATCGCTGAAGTGCTGCAGGGCACCGACATGGTGTTCATCACCACTGGCATGGGCGGCGGCACCGGCACTGGTGCGGCTCCTGTGATTGCCGAGGTGGCCAAGGAGCTGGGTATTCTGACCGTTGCCGTGGTTACCCGGCCGTTCCCTTTCGAGGGCCGCAAGCGCATGCAGATTGCCGACGAAGGCATTCGCTCGCTGGCTGACAGTGTCGACTCGCTGATCACCATTCCTAACGAAAAACTGCTGACCATCCTGGGCAAGGATGCCAGCCTGCTGTCCGCCTTCTCCAAGGCCGATGATGTACTGGCCGGCGCCGTGCGTGGCATCTCCGATATCATCAAGCGTCCGGGCATGATCAACGTCGACTTCGCCGACGTGAAAACGGTCATGAGCGAAATGGGCATGGCGATGATGGGTACCGGCTGCGCCAGTGGTCCGAACCGCGCTCGTGAAGCCACCGAGGCGGCTATCCGCAATCCCTTGCTGGAAGATGTCAACCTACAGGGCGCCCGTGGCATCCTGGTGAACATCACTGCAGGTCCTGATCTGTCTCTGGGCGAATACTCCGATGTGGGTAACATCATCGAGCAGTTTGCCTCCGAGCACGCCACCGTGAAGGTTGGTACCGTGATTGACGCGGATATGCGCGACGAGCTGCATGTCACCGTTGTGGCCACCGGACTGGGTGCGCGCATGGAAAAGCCGGTCAAGGTGGTGGACAACACCGTGCAGATGGTCGCAGCCCAAGTGCCTGCACCGGTCAGCGCACCTGTGCGCGGCGAGCAGGGGGTCAACTACAAGGACTACGAGCGTCCGACCGTTCAGCGTCAGAGCCATGCCAGCTCTGCTGCAGCGGCTAAGATGAGTCCTCAGGAAGATCTCGACTATCTGGATATCCCGGCGTTTTTGCGTCGTCAGGCGGATTGATGAAATCTATCGGAGGCTTAGGTGCGATTGGTGTTCAGCAAAGGTCGGGTCTGCTATCATCACCGACCATTGTTGAAAGCAATTCGCAACTAGCGCTATAGCGGCCAGAGCATGATCAGACAACGAACCTTGAAGAACATCATCCGCGCCACCGGAATCGGGCTGCACTCGGGGGAGAAGGTCTACCTGACCCTCAAGCCGGCGCCAGTGGATACCGGAATCGTGTTTCGCCGTACCGACCTTGATCCCGTGGTGGAAATCCCTGCCTGGGCCTTGAACGTCGGTGAAACTACCATGTCGACCACTTTGGTCAATGGTGATGTCAAGGTGGATACGGTAGAGCATTTGCTCTCAGCCATGGCAGGCCTGGGCATCGATAACGCCTACGTCGAGCTCTCCGCCTGCGAAGTGCCGATCATGGATGGCAGCGCTGGCCCCTTCGTGTTTTTGATTCAGTCAGCTGGACTGGAAGAGCAGGAGGCACCTAAGAAGTTTATCCGCATCCTCCGTGAGGTGACGGTGACAGAGGGCGACAAGCGCGCCACCTTCCGTCCCTTCGATGGTTTTAAGGTAGGCTTCGAGATCGATTTTGATCATCCTGTATTCCAAGACCGGACCAAGACTGCCAGCGTAGATTTTTCCAGTACGTCCTTTGTTAAGGAAGTCAGTCGTGCACGAACCTTCGGTTTCATGCGCGATATCGAGTTTCTCCGTTCACACAATTTGGCCCGCGGCGGTAGCGTGGACAATGCCATTGTGGTGGATGAAGACGGTGTGCTCAATGAAGACGGCCTACGTTACGAGGACGAATTCGTTCGGCATAAGATTCTCGATGCTATTGGCGACCTCTATCTGCTGGGCAAGAGCTTGGTCGGTGAGTATCACGGCTACAAATCGGGCCATGGCCTCAATAACCGACTGGTACGCGCCCTGATCGCCCAGCCGGACGCTTGGGAAACCGTGACCTTCGCAGACGCCAGTACGGCGCCCATTTCTTACATGCGTCCGGTATCGGCGGCGTAAGAAAATCTCCTTTGCTGCACTATTTAAGGCCACCTTCGGGTGGCCTTTTTTATTCTCTCAAGCCAATCTGGGGGGGCGTGCCGTTGCTATGGGCTACTGGACTGCCGGTGTCCTGCTAGACGCTGCAGCGCCGCGCGCAGGCGTGGGTCAGTGACGCTTTCGGCGGCAGCCTGAATACTGTCGGCGGCGCTGTCGGATAGTTCATAGGGCGAATGCTGGGGCTCCTTGGTCAGGACTTTAGGCTGCACCTTGAAAAGAATTTTCTGCAGACCAGCGAATGCCTCCATAGCCTGCAGCTGTCTTAGCAAGCGCCGCTGCTGATAACGCAAGCGGGTAGCCCAGTGACTATCGGTGACAATCAGCAGCAGGCAACCGTTACGCCAGGAGGCTATCTGGCAATGTTGCCGGGCTGCCGGTTGCAACTGTTCTTCGAGCCGCTGCTGCAGCTTGACCAAGCGTTGTGCCTGACTGGACAGGCTTTGCAGAGGCTTAATTTCACGCAGTAAGGCGGCGCCGGTTTTGGCTGGTAGAGGGCGGAAACTCATGGCTGACTGCATCTGATAAGGTGACTGGCCATCTTAGCAGAATGTGCTCTGGGGATCGGCTGTTGCGCCGTGCTGATGGTCTTGCCAAGGCAATGCCTGGCGCTGCTGTGGCAGCCCTGAGGGGGCGCTCTGCTAATCACACCACTTTCATCCATGGCGTTTCCGAGTAGAATGCCCTTCCGCACGCAGCCATGAAGGCTGCATGGGTGACTTAAGCGAGCTGCCCTCCATTCATAGCGTGGAAGATCCTGTCGATATGTTTGCGCCTTTGTTGAAAAAACTCTTTGGAAGCAAGAACGAGCGTGAGGTCAAGCGCATGCTCAAGGCCGTTCAGGCCGTCAATGGTCACGAAGAAAAAATGCTCGCGCTCTCCGATGAGCAATTGCGTGGCAAGACCCAAGAGTTCAAGGCCCGCCTGGCCAAAGGCGAAACGCTGGACCAAATCCTGCCCGAGGCCTTCGCTGTAGCCCGCGAGGCGGGCAAGCGGGTGATTGGTATGCGTCACTTCGACGTGCAACTGATCGGTGGTATGACCCTGCATGAAGGCAAGATTGCCGAGATGCGTACCGGCGAAGGTAAAACCCTGGTCGGTACCCTGGCGGTCTACCTCAATGCCCTGGAAGGCAAGGGTGTACACGTCGTCACGGTTAACGACTACTTGGCCCGGCGTGACGCCAACTGGATGCGTCCTTTGTACGAGTTTCTCGGCCTGACGGTGGGAATAGTTACCCCCTTTATGCCGCCAGAGGAGAAGCGTGCTGCTTACGCGGCCGACATCACTTACGGTACCAACAACGAGTTTGGTTTCGACTATTTGCGCGACAATATGGCTTTTAGCATCGAGGAGAAATTCCAGCGTGAGCTGAATTTCGCCGTGATCGACGAAGTCGACTCCATCCTCATCGACGAAGCCCGTACGCCGCTGATCATTTCGGGGCAGGCCGAGGATAGCTCCAAGCTGTACCTGGAGATCAACCGGCTGATTCCTCGCCTCAAGCAACACATCGAGGAAGAGGAGGGGGTGGTTACCCAAGAGGGCCATTACAAGGTCGATGAGAAGAGCCGTCAGGTCGAGCTCAACGAAGCCGGTCACCAATATGTTGAGGAGTTGCTCAGTCAGAGCGCACTGCTGGCCGAGGGCGAAAGCCTCTACGCGCCCCATAACCTGGGCCTCTTGACCCATGTCTATGCGGGACTGCGTGCCCATACACTGTTTCAACGCAATATCGAATACATAGTGCAAAACGGTCAGGTGATCCTGATCGATGAGCACACCGGGCGTACCATGCAGGGACGCCGTCTGTCCGAAGGCCTGCACCAGGCCATCGAGGCCAAGGAAGGCGTACAGATTCAGGCTGAAAGCCAGACCCTGGCTTCGACCACCTTCCAGAACTATTTCCGTCTCTACAACAAACTTTCCGGGATGACCGGCACCGCCGATACCGAAGCCTTCGAGTTCCACCAGATTTATGGTCTGGACGTGGTGGTGATTCCCACCAACAAGGCTATCGCGCGTAAAGATTTCAACGATCTGGTGTACCTCAACCAAGAAGAGAAATACGCCGCCATCATCAATGACATCAAAGAGTGTCAAGCCCAAGGGCGACCCATTCTGGTGGGTACCGCAACCATCGAAACTTCCGAATACGTTTCGCGCTTGCTGGATAAGGAAGGGATCGAGCACAAGGTGCTCAACGCCAAGTTCCACGAAAAAGAAGCTGAAATCATCGCCCAGGCCGGGCGTCCCGGTGCGTTGACCATCGCCACCAATATGGCGGGTCGGGGTACCGACATTCTGCTGGGCGGTAACTGGGAAGTGGAAGTGGCAGCCCTGGAGAATCCCAGCGAAGAGCAGCTTGCACAGATCAAGGCCGACTGGCAGAAGCGCCATCAGGCGGTGCTCGACTCAGGTGGTCTGCATGTAATCGCTTCTGAGCGTCACGAGTCGCGTCGTATCGACAACCAGTTGCGTGGCCGGGCGGGACGTCAGGGCGACCCAGGTTCCAGCCGGTTCTATCTGTCTTTGGAAGACAACCTGATGCGTATCTTCGCCTCTGACCGGGTGAAGAACTTTATGAAGGCCCTGGGTATGCAGTCCGGCGAAGCCATCGAGCACCGTATGGTGACCAATGCCATCGAGAAGGCCCAGCGCAAGGTCGAGGGTCGCAACTTCGACATGCGCAAACAGTTGCTCGAATACGATGACGTGGCCAATGAGCAGCGCAAGGTGATTTATCACATGCGCAATACCTTGCTCGCGGCGGATAACGTGGGCGAGACCATTGAAGACTTCCGCAAGGAAGTGCTCAGCTCCACTATTGATTCCCATATACCGCCGCAGTCGCTGCCTGAGCAATGGGATGTCGCAGGTCTAGAGGATGCTCTGTATGCAGGCTTCAATCTGCGTCTGCCGATCCAGCAATGGCTAGACGAAGACAGCAAGCTGTACGAAGAGACGCTTCGCGAGCGCATTCTCCAGGAACTGCTTGCCTCTTACCAAGAGAAAGAAGTACATGCCAGCGCCGAAGCGCTGCGTTCCTTTGAGAAACAGATTCTGCTGCGGGTGCTGGACGATCTGTGGAAGGACCATCTGTCGACCATGGACCATCTGCGTCATGGTATTCACCTGCGTGGTTACGCGCAGAAGAATCCCAAGCAGGAGTACAAGCGTGAATCCTTCAACCTGTTCCAGGAATTGCTAGACTCGATCAAGAGCGACACTATCCGGGTACTCTCCCACGTTCAAGTGCGCCGCGAGGATCCTGCCGAGGAAGAGGCACGTATGCGCCGTGAGGCAGAGGCACTGGCCCAGCGCATGCAGTTCCAGCATGCCGAGGCGGCAAGTCTGGAGCAGGAGCAGGCCGAGCTGCAGGAGCCTGCAGGCGCCGCCATGCCGGTGCGCAGCGAGCCCAAGATAGGCCGCAATGAACCCTGCCCATGTGGCTCGGGCAAGAAATATAAACACTGCCATGGTCAGGTTATGTAACTCTGGCCGAGGCATCTTGGCGCCGCGTAAGGTTTGAGCCTTGCGCGGCGTTTTAGTCTCGTAATTTCACTGATTCGAGGTATTTTTCATGGCTGTTGGTCTCGCTCCGTTGTCTGCGTTGCATCCCGTCGCAGGTTTTGAGTTGGGGGTCGCTAGCGCCGGCATCAAGCGTCCAGGTCGTCGGGATCTGGTAGTGATGCGCTGTGCTGAAGGTAGTAGCGTTGCAGGGGTGTTTACCCTCAATGCCTTCTGCGCGGCACCGGTGATCCTGGCCAAGAAGCGCGTCTCGGGGCGGGTGCGCTACCTGTTGACCAACACTGGCAACGCCAACGCCGGCACTGGCGAGCAGGGTCTGCATAACGCTGCCCGCACCTGCGCCAGTCTGGCCAGCCTGGCTCAGGTAAACGAAGACGAGGTGCTGCCATTTTCCACCGGGGTAATCGGTGAGCCGTTGCCAGTGGAAAAGATCGAGGGAGCTCTGCAGGCGGCTCTGGATAATCTTTCCGAGCACAACTGGGCCGATGCCGCCAGCGGTATCATGACCACTGACACCCTGCCCAAGGGCGCCAGTCGGCAGTTCAGCTATGAGGGCGTAACAGTAACTGTGACCGGCATCAGCAAAGGTGCCGGCATGATCAAGCCGAATATGGCCACCATGCTGGGCTACATTGCCACCGATGCCAAGGTCGCTCAGGGGGTGTTGCAGGATCTGCTGCGCGATGCCACCAATAAGTCCTTCAACCGCATTACCATTGATGGCGACACCTCGACCAACGATTGCTGCATGCTGATCGCGACCGGGCAGAGTGCTCTGCCGGAAATCACTCAGGCCAGTGGCGCGCTGTTCGCGGCCCTGAAACAGGCGGTGTTCGAGGTCAGCATGGAGTTGGCCCAGGCCATAGTGCGTGACGGTGAGGGCGCGACCAAGTTCGTCACGGTTCAGGTCAATGGTGGTGCGACTTACCAGGAATGCCTGGATGTCGGCTATGCTGTGGCCCATTCGCCCTTGATCAAAACCGCACTGTTCGCTTCGGACCCTAACTGGGGACGCATTCTCGCCGCTGTCGGTCGTGCCGGTGTGGCGCAGTTGGACGTGAGCAAGATCGATGTCTATCTCGGCGATCTGTGCATTGCCAGCAAGGGTGGTCGGGCGGCCAGCTATACCGAAGAGCAGGGCGCGGCAGTCATGGCAGAAGAGGAGATTAGCATCCGTATCGAACTGGGACGCGGCAGTTGCAGCGAAACCATCTGGACTACTGATCTATCCCACGAATATGTCAGGATTAATGCCGAGTACCGTACCTGATCCATGCCCCGGGCAGGTCTATGCCTGCCCATTGCGGTTGTTGCAGCCTGTTGCTCGAGAAAAACAGCGAAGGGTGGCAAGAAATTAGCGCTGTGCTGCGCTGTATGATTGGTCTTTCTGTACCAGGCCAGCCTTGCCGGTTGGCTCGGTACGCTGTTCTAGGAGTGCTCTGGTGAAGCGGGTGCATGTGGCCGCGGCGGTGATCCGTGGTGAGGATGGCAAGGTTCTGATTGCCAAGCGAGCTGAGGATAAGCATCAGGGCGGCTTGTGGGAGTTTCCTGGAGGCAAACTTGAGGCGGGAGAAACTCCTCAGCAGGCCCTTAGCCGGGAGCTGCAGGAGGAGTTGGGCATTCAGCCGCAGGTCTGTCGCCCGCTAATCCAGGTGCGCCACGATTATCCACAGCAACAGGTGCTTCTGGATATCTGGGAAGTCAGCGCCTTCAGCGGTACTGCCCACGCGGCAGAAGGGCAGCCTCTGGCCTGGGTCGTGCCGCGGCAGCTGCCGCAGTACTCTTTTCCAGCGGCCAATTTGCCGATTATCAGCGCGGCGCGCCTGCCAGAACACTATTTGATCACCCCTCAGGATCTGAGCAACGCCGAGCTGCTCAGTGGGATCCGCGCCGCCCTTGCCCGGGGCGTGCGTCTGATTCAATTGCGTGCGCCAGCCATGTTCGACCCGCAATATCGTGATCTGGCCGTGGATGTTCAGGGACTCTGCGCGGGCAAGGCGCAATTGATGCTAAAGGGACCATTGGAATGGCTGGGGGATTTCCCGGCTGCCGGTTGGCATCTGACCAGCGAGCAATTGCGCAAGTATGCCGGACAGGGGCGACCTTTTCCCACCGAGCGCTGGTTGGCGGCTTCTTGCCACAATGCCGAAGAGTTGGCGCTGGCCACTCGTATCGGCGCAGACTTCGTCACCTTGTCGCCAGTACAGGCCACTGCCAGCCATCCCCAGGCAGTAGCCCTGGGCTGGTCGCAGGCAAGCGCGCTACTTCAGGAGTTCAATCAGCCATGCTATTTGCTTGGCGGACTCGGCCCGCAAGATGTGTCACAGGCCTGGCAGGCAGGTGCCCAGGGGGTCGCAGGGATTCGCGCCTTCTGGCCGCAGCCTTGATCCTTTAGTAGATGGCAGAACTCATGCCTGCGCCGGTCAATGCCATGCGTCCCAGTACCTTACACCTGCCCCAGGGCAATTGGTCCACCGTGCTCGATTGCCTGTGCGCCCATTTTCCGGCTGTCAGCCGCGATGTCTGGTTAGAGCGTATGGCCCGTGGCCGAGTGCTGGATGCCCAGGGAGTCCCTATGGGCCCTGAGCAGGCGTATCGGGCCGGACTCTGTGTGCGCTATTTTCGTGAGGTGCCGAATGAGGTGCAGATTCCTTTTACCGAGACTGTGCTGCACCAGGACGAGCATCTGCTGGTGGCCGACAAGCCGCACTTTCTACCAGTGATGCCAGCAGGAGCCTATGTTGAGGAGACGCTGCTGGCGCGTCTGATCAAACGCACCGGCAACGCCGATCTGGTGCCCTTGCATCGCATAGATAGGCACACAGCCGGACTGCTGCTGTTCTCCTGTAATGCACAGAGCCGTGGGCGCTATCAGGCGCTGTTTCGCCAACGGGCCATAGACAAGCGTTATGAGGCACTGGCGGCGCCGCTGCCAGAACTAGAGTTTCCCCTGGAAAGGGCCACGCGCCTCGCTCCAGGGGAGCCATTTTTTCGTATGCAGGAGCTTCCGGGAGTAGCCAATAGCCTGACCCGTATCCAGGTATTGGAGCGACGGGAGCAGCATTGGCTCTACGCTTTGCAGCCGGTAACCGGGAAAAAGCATCAGTTGCGTGTGCATATGACGGCACTTGGCGCCGCCATTCTCAATGATCCCTTCTACCCTCAGGTCAGCGTCGCTGAGGGGGCGGCGGACGACTACCTGCGTCCGCTCAAGCTGTTGGCCAGGGAGCTGGCCTTCGTTGATCCGCTCAGCGGTGAGCGGCGGCTGTTTCAGAGTGCGCTCAGGCTTTAGCGGCGGCTTGCCAGAGTACTTCGTCTATGCCTTGACGCCGGGCAATCAGGCGTGCTGCCACGAATAACAGATCAGATAGACGATTGATATAGGCCAGCAATTCGTGCCGCAAAGGTTCCCGGGCATTGAGCTGCTGGCAGCGTCGTTCGGCGCCTCTGGCCTGGCTGCGGCACAGATGGGCTTGGGCGATCAGGCGTGAGCCCCCGGGTAAAATGAAATTCTTTAGCGGTCCCAGCTCTTCATTCCAGCGGTCTATGGCGACCTCCAGGCGCTCGATCTCGCTGTTGGTCAGGGCCTGGTACTCGGGCATCGCCAGTTCTCCGCCAAGATCGAACAGGCGGTGTTGGCAGGGGCTGAGGACCAGTATCAACTCATCGAGTGCCGCGCAGTGGCGTTGCTGCTCGTGCAGATCGCTAAGCAGTACGCCGAGGTGACTGTTCAGGCTGTCGATTTCGCCTATGGCCTCGATGCGCGGGTGATCCTTGGCTACCCGGCGACCATCGGCCAGACCGGTTTCACCGCCATCACCGGTGCGGGTATAGATTTTCGATAGTCGGTAGCCCATCTTCGTTTTCCTCAGCTGGGGTTGTTGGTCAAGGGCAGGCGCAGGCTGAAGCAGGTGCCTTGACCCAGGCGCGATTGCACCTTCATCTGCCCTTTGTGGTTGTTAGTGATGATGAAATAGGAAACGGACAGGCCCAGACCTGTACCCTGACCAATTTCCTTGGTGGTAAAAAATGGCTCAAAAATGCGTTTGCACACGGTTTCTGGCATACCTACGCCATTGTCTTCCACCTGTATTTCAGCCCAAGGCGGCTGCAGTCGGGTGCGCAGAATGATCTTGCCGGGCTGGCTGCTGTCGTTGCGCAGGTGGATGGCCTGGGCGGAGTTTTTCAACAGGTTAAGCAGAACCTGTTCCAATTCGTTGGCTATGCCCGGAACAGGGCCGAGGTCGCTGGCGAATTGACGCTCGATCAGCAGGCTCTTGAAGTCGAAACTATCGGTCAGGTCGAAGTTGTTGCTGGCAATTTCCACTGCCTGATCGAGTAGGGCGGGTAACTCACAGGGGGCCAGTTGGCGATTACTCAGGCGGCTGAAACTGAGCATATGGGTGACTATTCTTGCCGCGCGGGTGCCGGCCTGCTGAATGCCATCGAGGAGCAAGGGTATTTCCCGGGCCAGCAGGTAATTATCGATGGCGGCGAGACTTATTCCTGCCTGTTCGGCCTGTTCCTTGTTGCGCGGAAGATCCGGCGAAAGACGACGACGAATGTTTTGCACGTTGTGCAAAATAGCGCCCAGCGGGTTATTGATTTCATGGGCCATGCCCGCAGCCAATCCGCCGACTGAGCGCATTTTTTCCGTTTGCACCATGACATCTTCGAGGTTCAGGCGCTGGGTAATGTCGTCGATACGAATAACCACGCCACGGCCGATGTTGCCAATCAACGGGTAGAAGGTCAGGGCATAGTGATGGGGGTCATCATCGCGAATCCAGGTCACTCGCTCGATCTTTTCTACTCGATGTTGTTCTGCGGTGCGCTTGAGTTTGGACAGGTAGGGCTTGAGCAAGGGGAAGGCGAGAAATACCGGTTGGTTCACCGCCTCCTCCAAGGAGGTTCCGGATAGCACGCTTGCTTCTTGGTTCCATTGCGATACGTACAGTTGCTCGTCCAGCGCGATCAGCGCCGAAGGCATGGAGTCGATAATGCTATTGAGGTAATTCTGAAAGCTGGTGAGCTTCTTCTCCATTTTGCCGCGGGCCTGTACTTCAAGTTCCAGTTTGCGGTTCGACAGGCGAGTTTCCTCGGTCAAGCTTTGCGCCTGGGTGAAGGCCAGTTGTGACTCGGCGTGGGCCCGTTTGAGCTCCTGCTCGCGAGCCTCGATGCGGGTCAGCATGGTGTTGAAGGCTTCAGCCAGACTACCTATTTCGTCCTGATAACCTCGACGGGCGCGCAGTGAATAGTCCTCTTCCCGAGTGACTTGACGGGTCAGCTCCTCCAGGCGTTTGATTGGTGTGGTGACCAGGCGACGGATCTGCCGTGCGACCAATATCCACAAGATCAGGCTAAAGCCCAGAATGATCAGGCTGGCGCTCAGGGTGCCAGTGTAAAAAGCCCCAGGCAGTTCACTGGAGGCAACCAGCAGCAGATGGCCGGGTGGGGCATTGTCCTGCGCCAGCTCGACCAACTGGTTGGTCCGGAACTCAGATAGGCGCCAGCTTTGCAGATCGGCGAAGCGCTCGGGTAATGGCAGTTTTTCACCCCGTTGTAGCTGCGCCAGACGAGTGCCGTTGGCCGCGTAGATGACCGCTGCGCGTAGCGGGACGTGGCTTTCCAGGCGTTTGAGAACGGCCTCTGCGGCGCTGCTGGAAGTTAAGGCCTCACGACTCAGGGAGGGACTGGCAATCAGCGCGCCAATGGTCTGCAGGGCCTGGGGAGCGACACTCTCCTGGGATATCCAGTAGGCTGCACTGATAAAGGCCATGTTCGCCACTATCAATACGGTGGCCAGCAATACCAGGAGGGCAGCGAGCAGTTTACGACCGACGGGAAGGTTTTTTAGGCGATGGCGCAGGCGCATTGGCTTGTATCGCGATGGCAAGTAATACCACAGGTTAGGATTTGTTGAGGTCTCAGTGCAAGCCAGAAAGGCTGCGGCGAAGGTTCAAAGCGTCGATAGGCCGTGGCTTTGCAAGTATTCGAGCAGCTGCGTGTGGGTGCTGTACAGGTATGGCAAATCGAGTTTCTGCTGTTTACCTTGGTCGCAGGCGTAGCCCAGCAGGTAGCGTATTTCGGTGCGGCGGCCCTGGGCAACGTCCTGCTGCATCGAGGAAAAATTATCGGCAGTAGCCTGTATCACTTGCCATACCTCTTCCCTTAGGTCCTGCGCCGCGTCCTTTTGCCCGCAGGCTCGCAGCAAGCTCTCCAGCTCATTGCACAGATGATCTATTGCGGCTGCGTACTGGCTTAGCCCGCCGTTGCGACAGTTGTGTAGAACCGTCAGCGGGTTGATGGCGCAGTTTATCGCCAGCTTGCGCCATAGCCGGGAGTTGATCTCTGGGCTCCAGGTGTGGGGGATGGCACTTTTTTGTAGCAGCGGCAGCCAGTCCGGTGGACGGCTATCTAAGGGGTCGCCCAGCCAAGTATGGCCGCAGCCTGCAAAGACCACGCTCCAGTCGCTGTCACGGAAGGCTGCTTCGGTGCTGGAGGCGAGCAGGCAGCGTTGGCCCGACAGTTGGGTGCGTACTTCATCCTGACTGCCCAAGCCATTCTGCAGCAGTATTACCTGGGCGTCTGCAGTCAAGCGGTGAACAATACTGGCTATCGCCGCTGCCGCATCATAGGCTTTGCAAGCCAGCAATAGCCTGTTGATTGGCCCATCATCAGCACAGCTTTCGGCCTCGATGACATGGTGGCTGATTTGTCCCTGCTCGCTTAGCCTCAGCCCGCCAGCCTGCCGGTAGGCGGCTAGGCGCTGTGGGTTGCGCAGCAATAGACGGACGGCAACGCCAGCACGATGCATGCGAATCGCCCACAGACTGCCAAGACAGCCTGCGCCTAATACGTGCCAGGTCACCGTTCAGCCAGTAGCAACGTAGTGAAACGCTGGGTTGCGCGGGACTCTTGTACCAGCTTCTTAGCCTGTTCCATGAACTGTTCCGGATCTATGGGCAGAGCTCGCGAGTCTACACCAAGCAGGGCAAAATCAGCTTTAATGCTGATGAAGCCTTCACTGGTTTTTAAAGGCCTGAGGTTGATACCGTCTTGCACATGTTTGAAGCTGCGATGGGAGCAGGACTCCAGGTCGTTGAGCAGGACCATGAGTACAAAATGGCGATCATCCAGACTGATCAGAATATCCAGGGGGCGCACCAGTTGCTCTAGGCGACGGGCTACTTTGTTGAGCAGGTCCTGGTAGAAGTCTGTGCTGTAGCGTCTGAGCAACGCATCTGTATTCTGTATGCTGATCAGCAGATAACAGAGTGCTCCGCCACGGGACTCTACTTGGCGCAGGCTGTTATGCAGGTACTGCTGCAGGTAGCGACTGTTGCCCAATCCGGTGATAGGGTCTATCAAATTGTGCTCTTCTAGGCTGGCAATATTTTTGCGCAGCAAGGTCTTTTCCTGCAGTAGCCGCTGCAGCGTTCCGCATAGGCGTTCGGCAGCAAACATGCGGGGCAGCAGTTGTTCGTTCATTACGCTCTTGCTGATGAAATCGTCGACGCCCTGGTTGAAGGCTTCGTTGAGTACTTTTTCCCCTTCACGGCCTGTCAGCAGGATAACGTAGGTGTAGTGACCACTGTTTTCATCAAGCCTGCGGACGTGGGCGGCGAGCTCCAGTCCGTCCATTTCCGGCATCTGCCAGTCTGCCAGCAGCACACTTGCCGGGCGCTCTTTAAGTTTGGCTATTGCCTGGGCCGCATTCTCGGCGATGCGCACATCCCTGTAACCGGCCTGAGTAAGCGTGCGTCCAATCATGGCGCAGGAGAATTTGGCGTCGTCCACCACCAGAATACTTAAATGGGGGTTGGGCATGATGCTCTCTCTAATGCAAGAAAGTCCCAGGCTAGACGAATCGCAATTGCGTAACTGAACCTATGTCAAGAAACCGAAACAATTATTTCTGCAGATGTGTGACAAGGTGAATTTTTGGTTGCAATGCTGTAGAGGCCGGCAAAAAGTGATTTTGTCAGACCACGCTGAGGCTTGGCAAAAGCCCTTGTTTGCGGGCTTTTCGATAAAATCCTGGGCTGGTACTTGCGCAGAGGATAAGATTTTCCTGCGGGTTTATGTATTTCAAAGAGGTCATTTTATGCCATCGTTCGACGTGGTGTCCGAGCTGGACAAGCACGAACTAACCAACGCGCTGGACAACGCCAACAAAGAATTGGAGCGGCGTTTCGATCTGCGTGGTAAATGCAGTCTTGAATTCAAGGATAAGACGGCCACCCTTACCGCCGAAGCAGACTTTATGCTTGAGCAGTTGCTCGACATTGTTCGCGCCAGCCTGATCAAGCGCAAGATCGACAGCCAGTGCATGGATGTCAAGGATGCCTATGCGTCCGGTAAGGTGGTTAAGCAGGAAGTCAGTTTTCGTGAAGGTATCGACAAGGAACTGGCGAAAAAGATCGTCTCCCATATCAAGGAGGCCAAGCTGAAAGTGCAGGCCGCCATCCAGGGTGAGCAAGTACGGGTGACCGGCAAGAAGCGCGACGATCTGCAAGAGACCATCGCTTCTCTACGTGCCAAGGATTTTGGTATGCCCCTGCAGTACAATAATTTTCGTGATTGATGGCCTCTGGCCACACTGCCGTCTGGTACTGGCTTGGTAATTTGCAGTGTCAGGAAATAAAGCCGACCTATAGAGGTCGGCTTTTCACTTTCTAGGTTCTATTGAGCTCTTCTGCTGTCGCCGTTGCAGGCTCTGCCGGTGGCTCTTGCTTGCGGTTCCACTGCACAAGGATCAGCAGCAGCGTTGGAATACCCATCAGGGTGGTGATGAAAAAGAAGTCAGAGTAGCCGACCTTTTCCACCAATACGCCGGAGTAGCCCCCCACCAGCCGTGGCAGCAATAGCATGATGGAGCTGAGCAGAGCGTATTGGGTGGCGGAAAACTTCAGGCTGGTCAGGCTGGATAGGTAGGCAACAAAGGCAGCGCTGGCCAGCCCTGAGCTGAGGTTGTCGGCGGAAATGGTGAGAATCAGCATCTGCAGATGAGCGCCCATTCCTGACAGCAACATAAACAGCAGATTGGTGGCGGCCGAGGCAACGCCGCCGATAAACAAGATTGGCATGATGCCAAAGCGCACGATCAACAGACCACCAGCACCTGCGCCGAACAATGTCATAAGCAGGCCGAAAAGTTTACTTACGCTGGCGATCTGATCCTTGGTAAACCCTTGGTCTATGTAGAAAACATTAGCCATGACCCCCATGACCGTGTCCGACATCCGGTAGCTGGCAATCAAGCCAAGTAATAGCAGGGCCTGCCAGCGGTAGCGCAATATAAAGTCGTTCACCGGGGTAAGGACTGGAGCCAGTCCGCTGCGGCCAAAAGAGGAAAGACACAGACTGGTGAGTATGGTGTAGAGAATGGCTCGCAGAAAGGCGCGGTCCTCAAGTAACAGGTCCAGGGGCGAAGCTTCTCCGTTGAGCATGCTGGCAAAATCGGTGTTGTACAGCTGCGTGAACATTGCCGGTACCGAGATCAGCAAGAGGATCAGCACCAGCACCGAGATAATCTGATGAAGAAAGCCATATTTTGCGGCGGCCATTTGGGTGCGCAGGGAAACCTCGGGCTCTTTCATCCAGATACTGGTCAGCAGGCCTGGCAGCATAAGTAGAGCGAACAATAGATAGGTGCCAGCCCAGGCCGCGTGTTGATAGAGCAGCATGGTCGAGCCAAGGCCTTCGGCCACGTAGAGGGCTCCGGCCGTGGCCAGTAGCGAAGCGACTCGATAACCCGCCATATAACTGGCTGCCAGGGCTGCCTGGCGGGTATCGTCGGCAATTTCCAGGCGATAGGCGTCTATGGCAATGTCTTGGGTGGCCGAGGCGAATGCCACCACCACGGCGAGGGCGATCAGCCAGGTCAGATGTGTATGGGGATCGCATAGGGCCATGCCCGCTAGGCCAACGGCGATCAGCATTTGCGATAGCACCAGCCAGGAGCGGCGCCTGCCAAGCTTGCCGAGCAGGGGCAAGCGCCATTGATCGAGCAGTGGCGACCATACCCATTTAAAAGCGTAAGCGAGGCCGATAAGGCTGGCAAAACCTATGGTCTCGCGGGCTACACCTGCCTCCCGTAGCCATACCGATAGGGTAGAGAACACCAGCATGTAAGGTAGCCCGGCAGCGAATCCCAGCAATAGAATGGCCAGGGTCGAGGGACTTGAATAGGCGGCGATCGCGTCGCGCCAGCTTTTGCGTTGCATTGAGCAGAGTCAGCCTAGAAAGCGGGGTATGGTAAACATGGATGCAATCCATCTTGGATGGTTGTACGCACTCTAACCCTTGTGCTGCATAGGGCGCCAGCCGTGATGACGGATATCCACCCGGTCATTTTCGAGCAGAATACCTTCGAGCCGTAGTCGTGCCCGTTGTTCAATGCCATTTTGGCTCTGTGCGCTCAGGCTTATATGTCCATTTGCGGCTATCACCCGGTGCCAGGGTAGGCGGCTATCTTCGGGTAGGCGGGCTAGGGCATAGCCTACCCAGCGGGCGGCACGGCCCAGATTGGCCAGCTTGGCGAGTTCTCCATAGCTGATCACCTTGCCCTCTGGTACCATGGCCAAGGCTAAATAGAGCGCGTCATAACGTGCTTGTACGGCGTGCTGGCGTGTGGCTGGCTGCGAGGGCATGCTGGTGAGTTCGATTCGGATATACAGGAGAATATGTGAAGTATTTTACAGATTGTCAGGTTTCAGTGAACTCGACAGCGCTCCTGTTTGTCAGTTGTTGCCCACACCACCAGCTATTGGCAATGACCAACACAGTAGTTAGGAGCGTTAATCGTCAGTCTATGTTTAATCGTACTCTCTTTTGCCTGAGCCTTTGCGCGCTGGCGACGCCACTGATGGCCGATACCGTATGGATGAAGAATGGTGATCGCCTGACGGGCACCATCAAAGTGGTTGATGGCGGCAAGTTGATTCTGCAAACCGAGTATGGTGGCAGCATGGCTCTGGACTGGGACAAGGTTGCCACCCTCGAGACCGAACAAAACCTGCTGGTCAAAAACGGCGATGAAAGCGGTGAGCGCTCGGATGCTCTGAAGGCTGCCGACACAGGCAAGGTGACCCTGAGCAATAAGGGGGACCCCAAGACGGTCGACTTGGCAAGCATTCAGCAAATTATGAAGCCAAAACCACTTGTTGAAGACTTTTTGTGGAAAGGCAACGTTGACGTTGCCATGGATTACAAGCGTGCCGAGAGTGACACCGACGACTACGATGTCGACATCAAAACCCAGGCGCGCCATGGCAAGTGGCGACATAACGCTTTGCTCGAATACAACCGTGAGCTGACCAATGATGTGGTGGGCACGGACAACTGGGGTGCGGAGTATGCGCTGGATCGTTTTCTCAATGAAAAATGGTTCTGGCAAGGTCGGCTGGAATATAAGCGTGACAAGATTGAAGATCTCGCTCGCCAGCGTACTGTGGGTACGGGCCCGGGTTATCAGTTCTGGGACGATGAGCTGGGGGCTTTTTCCATGACCGGACTGCTTAACCGGACGGACTACGAATATTCCGATGGCAAGAAGGTGAACTTCTATGCCTTGAGCACCAAGTGGGACTATAAGCGCTACCTGATCAGCAAGAACATCGAGCTATTCAGCACTGGCGAGTTGGGTAAGCCTTTGGCTGGCGTAGCGGACTACGCTTTGGATGCTGAGGTTGGGTTGCGCTACAAGGTTACCGACTGGGCTTCGCTGAATCTTAAGGTGGAAAAAGATATGCTGAAGGGCTCCGATGGCGACAAAGACGAAACCCGTTACACCCTGGGTTTTGGTGTGGGTTGGTAAGTACAGAGTTGACCAATAAAAAAGCCCCGCAATGCGGGGCTTTTTTTATCCAGGTTTGCTTGAAATCAAGGTGTCTGCGTTTTTGCGGTGGTTGCCAGTTTGTGTCTGAGCAATTGGATGATGCCCGGCAGAATCGACAGAACGATAATGCCAACGATGAGGTAGTGCAGGTTGCTCTGTACGCCGGGTAAATTACCGAAGATGTAGCCGCCATAGGTAAACAGGCAGACCCAGGTAATGGCTCCTGTGATGTTATAGGCGGCGAAGCGGATATAGCTCATGCGTCCCATGCCTGCCACGAAGGGGGCGAAGGTACGTACTATCGGGACAAAACGAGCGAGGATAATGGTCTTTCCGCCATGTCGTGCGTAAAACTCCTGGGTGATTTCAAGGTGTCTGCGGCGGAAGATTTTCGACTCTGGATTGGCGAACAGTTTTTCCCCCATAAAGCGACCAATGCTGTAGTTCAGCGCGTCGCCGAGAATGGCTGCAGCGATAAGCAGCAGTACCAGCAGGTGTACGTTCATGCTGCCGTGCATGGCGATGGCTCCGGCGACGAAAAGCAGCGAGTCACCCGGTAGAAAGGGGGTGACCACCAAGCCGGTTTCGCAAAATACGATAAGAAATAAAATTCCGTAGATCCAGGGGCCGTAGGCCGCTGTCAGTGCCGCCAGATGCCGGTCGATGTGCAGAATGAAATCGATGACGAGCAGAATAAATTCCATTGTCTGTTCCATGTTGTTGCCGGCCCCGGACGGTTTGCTGGTGCAGGGGCTTTGGCGAGTCAGAATTCGAGTCTTTGGCCAGGTAGGAGCAGGTTCTTGGCTGTCCTCTGGTTAGGATTATGTACCAGCTCGCTGTATTGGCCAGCGCCAGGGCTAGATGTGGAGAATAAACTCCTGAACCAGTTTGCTGCCGAAAAATGCCAGCATCAGCAGGCAGAAGCCGGCCAGGGTCCAGCGAATGGCCTTGTGTCCACGCCAGCCGAGTTGGTAGCGGCCCCAGAGTAGTACGGCAAAGACAGTCCAAGCGAAGCAGGACAATATGGTTTTGTGCAGTAGGTGCTGAGTAAACAGGTTGTCGATGAAAATGGCGCCGGACAATAGCGATAGGGACAGTAGCAGCCAGCCCGACCAGAGAAAACCGAATAACAAGCTTTCCATGGTCTGCAGGGGAGGGAAGTTGCGGATCAAGCCAGAAGGGTGTTTGTGTTTAAGCTGGTGGTCCTGCAGCAACAGCAGCAGTGACTGAAACATGGCTATGGTCAGAACGCCGTAGGCTGTCAGTGATAGCAGAATATGGGCGAGAATGCCCGGTCCTTCTTCCATCGGACGAGTGGTGCCGGTGGGCATGAATTGGGCGAACAGCACTGTCAGGCCGCCGAGGGGAAACAGAAACAGCAGCAGGTTTTCCACTGGGATGCTGCGGCTGGCGAGCAGGGTTAACAATATTACGGTGTAGGCGATTAGGCTGGCAGCATTAAAGAAGTCCAGGGTCAGGCCAACGCTGTGGTGCATCTGCACAAATAGGCTGCCGCCATGGAAAATTAGCGCTACTACACCGAGTAAGCCCAGCAATACCTTGCTGGGCACGCTGTGCCTGCTCAGGTGCAGGCCCTGGTAGCTGGCGGCACCGAAGTAAAGAAAGGCTGCGGCGAGGCTTGGCAACAGAGGGTGCATAGGTATTGAAAGAGAGGCCTGAAAGGCGTTGAGTGTGGCACACAACTATGGTTGCGCAAAAGAGTGCAAAGCGTATTGCTTCTCGCCTGCACCCTTTATGCAAGAAAGAAGGGCGCCGGGGCGCTGCACTTGGTTATAATCCACGCTTTTTGTCGTCAGACTATCTGGGCTCCAAAGGAACATCCGCCATGTTCGAAAATCTCACTGATCGCCTTTCGCAGACTCTGCGCACCGTCACTGGCAAGGCTAAGCTGACCGAAGACAACATCAAGGACACCTTGCGTGAAGTGCGAATGGCACTGCTCGAGGCCGATGTGGCCTTGCCGGTGGTGAAGGATTTTGTGGTCCGGGTCAAGGAACGGGCGGTTGGTACTGAGGTGTCCAAGAGCCTGACCCCGGGGCAGGCCTTCGTGAAGATCGTCCGTCTGGAGTTGGAGAGCCTGATGGGCGCCGCCAACGAAGAGCTCGATCTGAGTACTACGCCGCCAGCGGTGGTGCTGATGGCTGGTCTGCAGGGGGCGGGTAAAACCACTACTGTGGGCAAGCTGGCGCGCCTGCTCAAAGAGCGCAAGAAAAAGAGCGTGCTGGTGGTCTCCGCCGACGTCTACCGCCCTGCAGCGATCAAGCAGTTGGAGACCTTGGCTGGCGAAGTTGGCGTGACTTTTTTCCCTTCCGATATCACGCAAAAGCCTGTGGCCATTGCTGAGGCGGCAATTCGCGAAGCCAGGCTCAAATTTATCGATGTGGTGCTGCTGGATACCGCTGGTCGTTTGGCTGTTGATGCCGAGATGATGGCCGAAATCCAGCAGCTGCACGCTGCTGTCAAGCCGGTAGAGACCCTGTTCGTGGTCGATGCCATGACCGGCCAGGATGCGGCCAATACTGCCAAGGCCTTTAATGATGCGCTGCCGCTAACGGGGGTGGTGCTGACCAAGGTCGATGGCGATGCTCGTGGTGGTGCGGCGCTGTCGGTGCGGGCCATTACTGGCAAGCCGATCAAATTCATTGGTATGGGAGAAAAAAGCGAGGCGCTGGAGCCTTTCCATCCCGATCGCATCGCTTCGCGCATTCTGGGCATGGGCGATGTGCTCAGTTTGATTGAGCAGGCCGAGCAGAATCTGGATCGCGAGAAAGCAGAGAAGCTCAGTAAAAAGCTGAAGAAAGGCAAGGGCTTTGATCTTGAGGATTTTCGCGATCAGTTGCAGCAGATGAAAAACATGGGCGGTTTGGGTGGGCTGATGGACAAGCTGCCGCAGATGGGGGGTGTCAATCTGGCGCAGATGGGTAATGCCCAGGGGGCGGCAGAGAAACAGTTCAAGCAGATGGAGGCTATCATCAACTCCATGACTCCTGCTGAGCGGCGTGATCCTGAGGTGATCAGTGGTTCGCGCAAGCGACGCATTGCTTTGGGCTCTGGTACCCAGGTGCAGGACGTGGGGCGGCTGATCAAGCAGCACAAGCAGATGCAAAAGATGATGAAAAAATTCACCGCCAAGGGTGGTATGGCCAGAATGATGCGTGGCATGGGCGGTATGTTGCCCGGCGGAGGCATGCCGAAATTCTGAAGGGCAGGCTCTGTTATTGGGCTGTTGGTCGAAGCTGAGCGGCTTTTTATCTTAGTTTTGGCTTGTGGCTTGATGCTTGCCGGTTTTGCTCATAGAATATGCGGCCTTTCGGGCCTAGGCCCATTTTTAATGTGTGCCTTAAGTTAGCACCGACTACAGGAACGATGTTCACATGGTAACTATTCGTCTCGCTCGCGGCGGCTCCAAAAAGCGCCCTTTCTACCACCTGACCGTGACCAACAGCCGCAATGCGCGCGATGGTCGCTTCGTTGAGCGTATCGGCTTCTTCAATCCGATTGCTTCGGGTGCAGAAGTGAAGCTGTCCGTTAATCAGGAACGTGCCAACTACTGGCTGAGCCAGGGCGCGCAGCCGTCCGAGCGCGTTGCGCAACTGTTGAAAGAAGCCGCCAAGGCTGCTGCCTAAGCACTGCCATGAGCACGGCGCCACTTGCAGCTGAGGATCTTCTGGTTCTCGGCAAGATCGTTTCAGTGCATGGCGTCAAAGGTGATGTGAAGGTGTATTCCTTCACTGACCCCGCGGATAACGTGCTGGATTATCCTCGTTGGACGCTGCGGCGTGAAGGCGAGGTGAAGCAGGTTGAACTGGCTGGCGGGCGCTTGCAAGGCAAAGTGCTGGTGGCCAGGATCAAGGGGCTAGAAGATCGTGAAGTGGCGCGTAGCTATGCGGGCTTCGAGATCTGTGTTCCCCGTAGTCAACTACCCGAGCTCGATAATGGCGAATTCTACTGGCATCAGCTAGAAGGCCTGAAGGTGATTGACCAGTCAGGGCAACTGCTCGGCAAGGTCGACCATCTGTTCGAGACGGGGGCTAATGATGTGTTGGTGGTAAAACCCTGCACCGGCAGCCTAGATGACCGTGAACGGCTGTTGCCTTATACGCAACAGTGCGTGCTGTCGGTCGATCTTGCGGCCGGCGAGGTGCGCGTCGACTGGGACGCGGACTTCTGACGTGCGTATAGACGTCATCAGTCTGTTTCCGGAGATGTTCGCTGCCATCACTGATTACGGGATTAGCAGCCGTGCGGTACGCCAGGAACTATTGCAACTGGTTTGCTGGAACCCGCGCAGCTACACCACGGATCGCCATCACACAGTGGACGATCGCCCTTTTGGCGGCGGTCCCGGCATGGTGATGAAGATCAAGCCGCTGGAAGATGCCCTGGTCGACGCCAGGCAGGCCAGCGGTACTGCGGCTAAGGTTATTTACCTGTCGCCCCAGGGGCGTAGACTGACCCAGGCGGCAGTACGCGAGATGGCCAAGGAGGAGCGTTTGATCCTCATTGCCGGTCGCTACGAAGGTATCGACGAGCGTTTCATTGAAACCCAGGTCGATGAAGAATGGTCGATTGGCGACTATGTGCTGTCCGGTGGCGAGCTGCCGGCCATGGTGCTGATCGACGCGGTAACGCGCCTTTTGCCCGGTGCATTGGGTCATGCAGATTCAGCCGAACAAGACTCCTTTACGGATGGCTTGCTCGATTGCCCGCACTACACGCGACCGGAAGTGTATGCGGATAAAAGTGTTCCTGAGGTGCTGCTTGGCGGCAACCACGAGCACATCCGGCGCTGGCGTTTGCAGCAGTCCCTAGGCCGTACCTGGGAACGCCGTGCCGATCTTCTGGATAGCCGCTCGCTTTCTGGAGAAGAGAAGAAGCTGCTGGAGGAATACATCCGCCAGCGGGACGATAGTTAACGTATCGATGACAGGCCGGGAGGTTTGTCTTAGGAGCGCAGCATGACCAACAAGATCATTCAGCAACTCGAAGCTGAACAGATGAACAAAGAAATCCCGGCATTCGCCCCAGGCGACACCGTGATCGTGCAAGTTAAGGTGAAAGAAGGTGAGCGTCAGCGTCTGCAGGCCTTCGAAGGTGTGGTCATCGCCAAGCGTAACCGTGGCCTGAACAGTGCCTTCACCGTGCGTAAGATCTCCAGTGGTGTTGGTGTCGAGCGTACCTTCCAGACTTACAGCCCGCTGGTCGACAGTCTTTCGGTCAAGCGTCGCGGCGACGTGCGCAAAGCCAAGCTGTACTACCTGCGCGATCTGTCCGGCAAGGCCGCGCGCATCAAGGAAAAACTGGCGTAATCCAGACCTTGAAAGTGAAAAAAGCAGCCTCTGGCTGCTTTTTTCGTTTCTGTTCTGTGCTTAAAACGCCTGTGCTACAGGCTGCCGGGAGAAGACCCAGGCAGTGCTGGTGCAGCTGTTGATGAGCCTTGTATGGCTTAGCTGAGGTCAGGCTGATGCAACAGAGTCCGCAGATTACCGCTGTTGAGCATCCGCTGGTGGAGCGCTTTCTGGAATCCCTGTGGCTGGAAAAAGGGCTTTCTGCGCATACCCGCTCTGCCTATGGCACGGATCTGGCCTTACTCAATGGCTGGTTGCAACTGCAGGCCGTGGAATTGCCGCGGGCCGGCCGGGAAGTTTTACTGGATCACCTTGGCTGGCGCATGAGCCAAGGTTACAAGGCTCGTTCCACGGCGCGCTTGATTTCCGCTATGCGTGGTTTCTATCGCTATCTGCTGCGCGAAGGTCTGATCCAGGAAGATCCCACGCTGCAGGTGCAGATGCCGCAGTTGGGGCGGCCACTGCCCAAATCCTTATCCGAAACGGATGTTGAGGCCCTGCTGGCCGCGCCTGAGCTGGGAACAGCCATTGGCCTGCGCGACCGGGCCATGTTGGAAGTGCTGTATGCCTGTGGCCTGCGGGTCAGTGAGCTGGTTTCCCTAACCCTGGAGCAGGTCAACTTGCGGCAGGGTGTGTTGCGGGTGCTGGGCAAGGGCAGCAAAGAGCGCCTAGTACCTATGGGCGAGGAGGCCTTGCTCTGGGTCGAGCGCTACTATCGTCAAGCCAGGGCTGAGCTGCTCGCCGGTCGTCCCAGCGATGTGCTGTTTCCCAGTCAGCGGGGCGAGCAGATGACGCGCCAAGCATTCTGGTACCGTATCAAGTTGCAGGCCCAGCAGGCAGGGATCGGCAAGTCGCTGTCACCACATACTTTGCGCCATGCCTTTGCCACTCATCTGCTTAATCACGGCGCCGATCTGCGCGCGGTGCAAATGCTCTTGGGACACTCGGATTTGTCCACCACACAAATCTACACCCATGTGGCCCGTGCCCGTCTGCAAGCCCTGCATGCTGCACATCATCCGCGGGGGTAATGTTGGTGGATTGTTCGATTGCTCAAAAGGGCTTTGCACTGATTGTGCTAGGCTCCCTTACCTTTCGTATTAACGCTTTACAGGAGTTTCTATGGGGATGAAGCGTATTGTTGCGGTTATGGGCCTGGCCCTTGCCAGCACACTTAGTTTGGCTGCCGTTCCGGATCAGGCCATTCGCAAGAATCTGCTGCAGGTTCAGCCGGACCTGCCGATTGAGAGCATCAGCGAAAGCCCCATGCCCGGCATGTATCAGGTGCAGCTCAAAGGAGGGCGACAGCTGTATGCCAGTGCTGACGGCCAATTCGTCATTCAGGGTTATTTGTTTCAGTTCAAGGATGGTCAGGCCACCAACCTGACTGAGCGCGAAGAAACCCGTGCCGTTGCGGCGCAGATTGAGTCTATCCCGCGCAAGGATATGGTGGTCTTTTCGCCCCAGCAGGCCAAGACCCATATCACGGTGTTTACCGATACCGATTGTGCCTATTGCCAGAAGCTGCACAGCGAAGTGGCAGAGCTGAACAAGCTTGGCGTCGAGGTTCGCTACCTCGCTTTCCCGCGTCAGGGTTTGGGCAGCAAGGGAGCAAAGGATTTGGCCAGTGTCTGGTGTGCCAAGGATCGCCAGGCGGCCATGAACAAGGCCAAAGCGCGGCAGAGTATCGAAGCGCTGAGTTGCGAAAATCCGGTGGCCGAGCAATTTCATCTGGGGCAGATGATAGGTATCAATGGCACACCAGCTATTGTTCTGCAAAACGGCAAGATGATTCCGGGCTATCAGCCAGCAGCTGAATTGGCCAAACTGGCGCTGGACGCCCAGTAACTATCTTGCTGCAGTTATTGAGAGGATGCAGCCTGATTGACTATTGCTCGGCCGCTTCGTAATGTTCGGCTCTTTTCTCGGCAGGAGTTGGCTCCTGCCGTCTTCGTGGTGCAGATGGGGATTTTCGTGTGAAACCGGTCAGAGTTGGCATCTGTGGATTGGGTACCGTCGGCGGCGGTACCTTCAATGTACTCCAGCGCAATGCGGAGGAAATCGCACGTCGCGCCGGGCGTGGCATTGAAGTGGTGCAAATTGCCAGTCGTCGCATCAGCCCCCAGGTTCAGACTGCTGGTGTCAGTATCACTGATGATGTGTTTGCCTTGGTCAGCAATCCACAGGTCGATATAGTCGTTGAGCTGATCGGTGGTTATAGCGTGGCCCGGGAACTGGTGCTCAAGGCCATTGATAATGGCAAGCACGTCGTTACTGCGAACAAGGCGCTGATTGCGGTACATGGCAACGAGATCTTTGCCCGTGCCCAGGAGAAGGGGGTGATCGTTGCTTTTGAGGCCGCGGTGGCAGGTGGCATCCCCGTGATCAAGGCAATTCGAGAAGGATTGGCGGCCAACCGTATCAACTGGCTGGCTGGCATCATCAATGGCACCGGGAATTTCATTCTCAGTGAAATGCGCGACAAGGGCCGGGCGTTTGACGATGTGCTCAAGGAGGCCCAGGCTCTGGGCTATGCCGAAGCCGATCCGACCTTTGACGTGGAGGGCATAGACGCCGCTCACAAGCTGACCATTCTGGCCTCCATCGCTTTTGGCATTCCTTTGCAATTCGATAAGGCCTATACCGAGGGTATTACCCAGTTGACCACCGCCGACGTCAACTATGCCGAGGCGCTGGGTTACCGAATCAAACACCTGGGAGTTGCCCGGCGTACTGAGGCTGGTATCGAACTGCGGGTACATCCCACCTTGATTCCTGCGGATCGACTGATCGCCAATGTCAACGGCGTGATGAATGCGGTCATGGTCAACGGCGATGCGGCAGGCAGCACGCTGTTCTACGGCGCGGGTGCCGGCATGGAGGCTACTGCTTCAGCGGTGGTGGCCGATCTGGTTGATGTGGTACGAGCATTGACTACAGATCCAACCAATCGAGTGCCCCACCTAGCCTTCCAGCCTGATGCGCTGTCCGATCATCCAATCCTGCCCATCGATGCCTGTGAAAGTGCCTATTATCTGCGCATTCAAGCCAAGGACCGGCCGGGCGTGCTGGCTCAGGTCGCCAGTATTCTGTCGGAGCGCGGCATCAATATTGAGTCGATCATGCAGAAGGAAGTTGAGGAGCAGGATGGGCTGGTGCCTATGATTCTGGTTACCCATCGGGTCACCGAACAGCGCATGAACGAGGCCATACTGGCATTGCAGGCGCTCACCGACGTGGTCGGCGATGTGGTACGCATTCGCGTGGAACAACTCAACTGACTTAGCTTTCGCCAGGAACTGAGCCTGGCGTGTTGCCCAACTTCAAGGTTTGCAGAAAATGCGCTACATCAGCACCCGTGGCCAGGCACCGGCCCTGAATTTCGAAGATGTACTGCTGGCCGGGCTGGCCAGTGACGGCGGCCTTTATGTGCCGGAAAATCTGCCACGTTTCACTCAGGAGGAAATTGCCTCCTGGGCTGGATTGCCCTACCACGAGCTGGCTTTTCGGGTGATGCGCCCGTTCGTGGCTGGCAGCATTGCCGATGCCGATTTCCGCAAGATTCTTGAGCAGACCTACGGCGTGTTCGCCCACAGCGCGGTGGCACCGCTACGTCAGTTGGATGGCAATGAGTGGGTGCTGGAGCTGTTCCATGGGCCAACCCTGGCATTCAAGGACTTTGCCCTGCAACTGCTTGGCCGCCTGCTGGACCATGTGCTCAGCAAGCGCGGTGAGCGGGTGGTGATCATGGGTGCCACCAGTGGCGACACCGGCTCGGCTGCCATCGAGGGCTGCAAGCGCTGTGACCAGGTCGACATCTTCATCATGCACCCGTACAAGCGAGTCTCCGAGGTGCAACGTCGGCAGATGACCACCATCCTTGGCGATAACATTCACAATATCGCCATCGAAGGCAATTTCGATGACTGCCAAGAAATGGTCAAGGCCAGCTTTGCCGACCAGAGCTTCCTCAAGGGCACCCGTCTGGTGGCAGTCAACTCGATCAACTGGGCGCGGATCATGGCCCAGATCGTTTACTACTTTCACGCCGCCTTGCAGTTGGGTGGCCCGGCTCGCTCCGTGGCCTTCTCCGTGCCCACCGGTAATTTCGGCGATATCTTTGCAGGCTATCTGGCACGTAATATGGGGCTGCCGATCAGTCAGCTGGTGGTGGCCACCAACCGTAACGACATACTGCACCGCTTTATGAGCGGTAACCAATATGTCAAGCAAACCCTGCACCCGACCCTGTCGCCATCCATGGACATCATGGTGTCGTCGAACTTCGAGCGTCTGCTGTTCGATTTGCACGGACGTAACGGCCAGGCCATCGCCAAGCTGATGGGCGACTTCCGGCAGAGTGGCGGTTTCAGCGTCGAGGATGAGCGCTGGAGCGAAGCGCGCAAACTGTTCGATTCCTTGGCGGTGGACGATGAGCAGACCTGCCAGACCATCGCCCAGCTCTACGCCAGCACCGGCGAGCTGCTGGATCCGCATACCGCCATCGGCGTGCGTGCTGCCCGCGAGTGCCGTCGCAGCTTGTCAGTGCCTATGGTGGTGCTGGGCACCGCGCATCCGGTGAAGTTTCCGGAGGCAGTGGTCAAGGCGGGTATCGGCCAGGCGCCGGCATTGCCAGCCCACCTGCACGATCTGTTCGAGCGCGAAGAGCGTTGCACCGTGCTGGCCAATGATCTGGGCGCTGTGCAGAACTTCGTCGCAGCCCATGGCAATCGAGGTAAAGCGCTCTAACGGGCGCGCCTAGATACTGGCAATTTCTTTGTCGGTCAGTGGCCGATAGGCGCCCGGGGGCAATTGCGGATCGAGCTGGATCTGGCCAAGGCTCTCGCGGTGCAGCGCAACCACCTTGTTGCGAAAGTGCCCGAACATGCGTTTGACCTGATGGTAGCGCCCTTCGTGCAGGGTCAAACGCGCTAGGCGCGGAGCTTCTATCTGCAGCAGGGCAGGGCGGGTAGTCAGGTTTTCATAGGCGAAGTACAGACCCTGGTCGAAGGCTGCGACACAAGCCGGATCAATATCCTCTTCGGTTTCTACCCGATAGACCTTGGCATGGCCACCGTCGGGGGCCGTGGCGCGGCGTGACCACAGACCGTCGTTGCTGATCAACAGCAGGCCACTGGTATTCAGGTCGAGCCGACCCGCCAGATGCAGCTCCTGCCGCTCTGGCTCCTCGAGCAGGTCTATGACAGTGCGATGCTTCTCGTGGCGGGTCGCGCTGACCACTCCGGTGGGCTTGTGCAGCATAAAGTAACGCGCGGGCTTGCCGGCCTGCAGCAATTCGCCCTCCAGTTCAATACGCTGAAACTCACGTACCTCAAGGTGGCCATCACGGCATGGGCGACCATCTACATGGACCTTGCCGCTGGCCAGCAGCAATTGACTCTGCTGACGGCTAAGCCGAGCTTGATTGGCCAGCAGGCGATCCAGGCGCACAGCTCAGTCGACGTCCGCAGGCAAATCGCGGGCGCAGCTTGGGCACAGACAACTGCGATTGCGCAGTTCTGGCGCAACTTGTTGCAGCTTGTGTGGCGGAATTTGCACCTGGAAGCACCAGCACTGAGTCACAGGCACTGCGGAGGCACTCTGCGCGCACTGATTGAGCTGGCCGCAGCAGGGACAGCGATCAGGGGATGGTAACGGCTTGGCGAAATCAATCATGGGTTGCCAACGGGCTTAGCAATGGCGGTTGCTGAAGGCAGGCAGTATAGCTAGTCGAGCCGCTCGAATCGAATATGGCTCTGGAGTGTTATTGGAGTCTGTCAAACGAGCTGTGTAATCCTGTTTTCTAGCACCGCCAATGAAACGCGCTCTGCTCCGAACATGATCTGGGAGCTCTGTAGCG
>RCIC01000074.1:0-91398 GCA_018883505.1 Ceratosolen fusciceps
AGATCCCAGGACAGCGCCTTGTGCTTGCTGGCGTTGGCGTCGATCTTGGTGCCATCCAGTGCAATGTGCCCCAGCTTGAGCAGCTTCATCTCGCGTGCCAGCACCAGCACCTGCACGAACAGGGTCTCGATCTCTTTCAGGAAACGCCGCCTGAAGGTGGCCAGCGTGTCGTGGTCGGGGTGGGTGTTGGCCGCCACAAATCGGAACGCCACCGAGTCGTAAGTACCGCGCTCGATCTTGCGGCTGGAATGTACGCCACTGGCATAACCGTAGACCAGCAGGCCCAGCAGAACCGCCGGGTGGTGCGCAGCCGAACCTCGCCCGGCGTACTGCCGGGTCAGTTCGCTCAGGTCCAACTGCTCGATGACCTCCACCACGAAGCGTGCCAGGTGATCGTCAGGCAGCCACTCGTCCACCGACGGTGGCAGCAGATACGCGGTGTCTCGGTCAACGGTTACGAAGCGACTCATCGGAAGACCTTCTTCTTTTCAGCGGACTCACCATATTGTCCAGACGTTGCGCCTCAGTGCATAGGCTGGAAAGTCCGACAGGCTCCTAGCGCTGGCCGGGCAGATGCTCAAGCAGGCTGTGGCAAACGCCGCTTATGTGTTGCTCCAGCAATGCGGCGGCGCCTTCGATATTGCCTTCGCGGCAAGCCTGGATGATCTCGCGGTGCTCGCGGTCGGCGCGCTCTTTGCCCGCGGATAGGCTGATTTGCAGGCGCAGATAGCGCTCCAGCTTGTCGTGGATGGAACGTACCAGGTTGAGCAGGAACGGGCGTTGCGCCGGTGCGTAAAGGCAGGCATGCAGTGCCCAGTTAAGTTCGGCCCAGCGGCTCACATCAGGCTCGCCGGTGAACTCTGCGCAGAGGCTTTCTGCCTGGGAAAAGGTCTGCTCGTCCATCTGTCCGATGGCCAGGCGCAACAGCTTGTCTTCGAGCAGGATGCGCACCTCAAACATCTGCGCCAGTTCAGGCTCGGACAGCCGGGTAACCACCGCGCCCTTGTGCCGCTGAAAGCTCACCAGACCTTCGGCCTCCAGGCGCTTGAGTGCTTCGCGCACGGGGATTTTGCTGACATTGAACAGTTTGGCGATGTCGTCCTGGCGCACCGGCTGGTCCTCGGCAAAGTGGCCGGCCACTATGGCGCTGCGCAGATGCGCAGCTATGACTTCCGAGGTGGAGGGGCTGAGTCCCAGGTTGGGGACATCGAATCTGGACAAGGTCACGCAGACACCGGACGGCAGAAAGTTGCGAGCATGATATACGAGAACTCTTGGCTCAGTGTGGCGTGCCCATGAAGCGTTCGGCGAGGGCGCCTATCTGTGGCCGTCTATTCTGTACAAAGGAGTAGAAGGCCTGGGCCACGGGTGACAGGTACTTGCCCCTTGGGTGCACCACGCACCAGCTGTGCAGCAGTGGCAGTTCGGCCACCTGTAGTTCGCATAGCAAGCCCAGTTGCAGCTCGCGGCGTACCGCATGGCGTGGCATCAGTGCCACTCCCAGTCCGGCCAATACAGCTTCAAGCTGCCCCTCCATGGAGCCCACCTCCTGGGTCTGGGCGAAATGGGCGCGTTTCTGGTGGCAGTAGTCCTCGCAGGCTCGCCTTGTACCTGAACCCGCTTCGCGTACCAGTAATGGCCAGCGGCCGAGGTCGCCCAAGTGTAATGACCCTTGGCTGCACAGCGGATGGTCGGCGGGGGCTACGGCAATGATCGGGTTGTTGAGAAAGGGCAGAAACTCCAGGTCCATGTCGGTGGGCACCTGGGACAGGATCAGCAGGTCGTCACGGTTGGCGCTCAGGCGCTTGACCGCCTGAGCATGGTTGACCACGGTAAGCTGCAGGCTGACCTCCGGGTGTTCGCTGCGGAAGGCTGCGAACAGATGGGGAATAAAGTATTTGGCGCTGGACTCGATGGCCAGACTCAGTTGCCCCTGCAGGGAGCCCTTGAGGTCGGCCAGTTGCATATCCAGGCTGGCTAGGCGCGCGAAAATATCCTTGCTGGCGCTTTGCAGGCTTTGCGCTGCCGCAGTCAGGTAGAGCTTCTTGCCCACATAGTCGAATAGGGGATGGCCCAGTAGCGCTTCGAGTTGGCGAATCTGCAGGCTGACGGCAGGCTGGGTGAGGGCCATCTCTTCCGCGGCGCGACTGTAGGAACGGTTATCGCACACCGAGCGAAAAACCTGGAGTTGGCGAAAGGTTATGCGCATCAATGAGTTGCGAATTTTCGTCACCGTTCTGGGTAGAGTGCTTGCGCAATAATAAGTATTTACTAATACATAGCCTAACAAATATTAATTTTAGTTAATTCATTAGGCCTAGTAGGGTTGTATCAACGCCCTTGCCGGGCTGTCTGTTCATCTGGAAGAGGACGCAGGCGATGATAAAAAAAATTTTAATCGCCAACCGTGGTGAGATAGCCGTGCGTATCGTGCGGGCTTGCGCGGAAATGGGCATCCGCTCGGTGGCGATTTATTCCGAAGCCGACCGCCACGCGCTACACGTCAAGCGCGCCGATGAAGCCTACAGTGTGGGCGACGATCCATTGGCCGGTTACTTAAATCCGCGCAAGCTGGTCAATCTGGCAGTGGAAGCCGGTTGCGACGCGCTGCATCCCGGTTACGGCTTTCTTTCTGAGAACGCCGAACTGGCGGAGATCTGCGCTGAGCGCGGTATTCGGTTTATCGGCCCGAGTGCCGAGGTGATTCGCCGCATGGGCGACAAGACCGAAGCCCGGCGCAGCATGATCAAGGCCGGAGTGCCAGTGACACCGGGAACCGAGGGCAATGTGAGCGATCTTGTCGAGGCCCTGGGTGAAGCCGAGCGCATCGGTTACCCGGTGATGCTTAAAGCCACTTCCGGGGGCGGTGGTCGTGGCATCCGCCGCTGCAATAGCAAGGAGGAGCTTGAGCAAGCGTATCCACGGGTGATTTCCGAAGCGAGCAAGGCCTTTGGCTCGGCAGAAGTGTTTCTGGAGAAATGCATAGTCAATCCCAAGCATATCGAAGCCCAGGTCCTTGCCGACAGCCATGGCAATACCGTGCATCTGTATGAGCGTGACTGTTCGATCCAGCGGCGTAATCAGAAGCTGATCGAAATAGCCCCAAGTCCCCAGCTGACCCCCGAACAGCGCGCCTATATCGGTGATCTGGCGGTGCGCGCCGCCCGTGCCGTGGGCTACGTGAACGCGGGAACGGTGGAGTTTCTGCTGACCGGTACTGAGGTGTATTTCATGGAAATGAACACCAGGGTGCAGGTGGAACACACCATCACCGAAGAAATCACCGGCATCGACATAGTTCGTGAGCAGATTCGTGTTGCTTCGGGGCTGCCGCTGTCGTTCAAGCAAGAGGATGTGCAGTACCGGGGCTTCGCCCTGCAATTTCGCATCAATGCCGAGGAGCCGCGCAATAACTTTTTGCCCTCGTTCGGCAAGATCACCCGCTACTATGCCCCTGGCGGGCCTGGGGTGCGCACCGATACGGCAATCTATACCGGCTACACCATTCCGCCCCATTACGACTCCATGTGCTTGAAGCTGATCGTCTGGGCGCTGACCTGGGAGGAGGCGCTGGCTCGCGGCTCCCGTGCGCTGGATGACATGCGCGTGCAGGGGGTGAAGACCACCACCACCTATTACCAGCAGATTCTCGGCAACGATGAGTTTCGCAGCGGGCAGTTCAATACCAGCTTTGTCGACAACCATCCTGAGCTGCTGAACTACTCGATCAAACGCAAGCCCGGCGAGCTGGCCCTGGCCATCGCTGCTGCCATTGCCGCCCATGCCGGCCTGTGAGGAGAACAATCATGGCGAAAAAGATCAGTGTCACCGATACCATTCTGCGTGATGCCCACCAGTCTCTGCTGGCTACGCGCATGCGTAGCGAAGATATGTTGCCAATTTGCGCCAAGCTGGATCGGGTCGGGTATTGGTCGTTGGAGGTTTGGGGCGGCGCAACTTTCGACGCTTGCGTGCGTTTTCTCAAGGAGGACCCCTGGGAGCGGCTGCGGCTCTTGCGCGCGGCGCTGCCCAATACGCGCCTGCAGATGCTGTTACGCGGCCAGAACCTGCTGGGTTATCGCCACTACAGCGATGATGTGGTAAGCGCCTTCGTCGGCAAGGCCGCAGAAAATGGCATTGACGTGTTCCGCATCTTTGATGCGATGAACGATGTGCGCAATCTGCGAGTGGCTATCGAGGCGGTCAAGGCCAGCGGCAAGCATGCTCAGGGCACCATCGCCTATACCACCAGTCCGGTGCATAGCATCGGCGTGTTTGTCGAACAGGGCAAGGCCATGCAGGCCATGGGCATCGATTCCATCGCCATCAAGGACATGGCGGGCTTGCTCACTCCCTATGCTACCGCCGAACTGGTGGCGGCGCTGAAGGACGAGATTGGCCTGCCTATATTTATCCATAGTCACGACACGGCGGGCATGGGCAGCATGTGTCAGCTCAAGGCCATTGAGGCGGGCGCCGAACATATAGATACGGCGATCTCCAGCTTCGCCTGGGGCACCAGTCATCCGGGCACCGAGTCGATGGTCGCGGCGCTCAAGGGTAGCGCCTACGACACTGGGTTGGATCTTGCCCTGATCCAGGAAGTCGGCATGTATTTTCATGCCGTGCGCAAGAAGTATCACCAGTTCGAAAGCGAATTCACTGTGGTGGACACCCGGGTTCAGGTCAATCAGGTGCCCGGCGGAATGATTTCCAACCTGGCCAACCAGCTCAAGGAGCAGGGCGCACTGAGTCGCATGGGCGAAGTACTGGCGGAGATTCCGCGGGTGCGTGAAGATCTCGGTTTCCCTCCCTTGGTGACGCCGACTTCGCAGATCGTTGGCACCCAGGCTTTCTTCAACGTACTGGCGGGGGAACGCTACAAAACCATCACCAATGAGGTGAAAATCTACTTGCAGGGTGGCTACGGCCAGGCTCCGGGCAACATCAACCAGCAACTGCGCAGGCAGGCCATAGGCAGCGAGGAGCCGATTGAGGTGCGCCCCGCCGATTTGCTCAAGCCGGAAATGCAGCGCCTGCGGGCGGAGATCGGCGAGCTGGCAAAATCCGAGGAGGATGTGCTGACCTTTGCCATGTTCCCTGATATCGGCCGCAAATTCCTCGAAGAGCGAGAGGCCGGTAACTTGCAGCCGGAGGCTCTGCTACCTATCCCCCAGGCCAATGGCCAAGTTGCCGCTGGCAGTCAGGGTGTGCCCACAGAGTTCATTATCGACGTGCATGGCGAAAGCTACCGTGTCGATATCACTGGGGTTGGCGTCAAGGGCGAGGGTAAACGGCATTTTTACCTGACCATCGACGGTATGCCGGAGGAAGTGGTGTTCGAGGCGCTCAACGACTATGTCGGCGCCAGCGGCGCCGGTGGACGTCGGGCTGCCAGTGCGCCAGGGGACGTGAGTACGAGCATGCCCGGAAATATTGTCGAGGTGCTGGTCAAGCCGGGGGATATGGTCAAGGTCGGTCAGGCGGTACTGATTACCGAGGCGATGAAGATGGAAAGCGAAGTTCAGGCTCCCATAGCCGGCAAGGTCAGCGCTGTGCACGTGGCCAAGGGCGATAGGGTCAATCCAGGGGAAGTACTGGTTGAGATTGAGGCTTGATCGGCTAAAGTCGTTGCTGTCGGCCTTGCTGCTAGCGGCGGAAGAACTCTCCTGGGGTGCTGCCGAACTGTTGGCGAAAGGCGGCGATAAAGGCTGAGGTCGAGTCGTAGCCGCAGAGCAGTGCTACATCGGTGACTGTGCCACCCGCTTGCAGCGGAGTGAGTGCGCCGAGCAGGCGCAGGCGCAGGCGCCAGGCTCGAAAGGTTAGGCCTGTTTCACGCAGAAACAGGCGGCTGAGGGTTTTTTCCGAGACGCCCAGGCGGCTGCCCCAGGTCGCCAGGGACTGCTTATCATCCGGATGCTGCTGTAAATGACTACAGAGTTCACGCAAGCGCGGATCCTGTGGCAGGGGCAGCGACAGCTGTACCTCGGGAGCCATTTGCAGGCGATCCAGCAGCACCTGCGCCAGACGTCCTTCTGCCCCCTGTTCGTCATACTCTGCCGGTAGCTGGCTGAAGCTGCGGATCAGCTCGCGGGTCAGTGCGTCGATTTGCACCACCCGGCATCTTTCTCCTGGATTGTGTTGCAGATTGGCCGCCAGATAGAGGCTGCGCATTTCGGTATTGGCGGTGCTGTGCACGGCATGCTCCAAGCCGGCAGGAATCCATATGGCCCGTTGCGGCGGCGCCACAAAGCTGCCGGCGAGGCTATGGACATGCAGCACGCCCTGGATGGCGTAGGACAGTTGTATCCAAGGATGGCTGTGGCGTGGTGTGCCAGCCTGACGGGACAGCGATTCATTACGCGCATAGAGAGGGCGAGGCAGGCGCTCCAGTTGTGGGACTGGACGCTCGACGAAGGTACTTTGTCCGTTACTCGACATCATCTGGCTTTATGGCGTTAGTCGGCAATTGCTCTCCAGGTTAAAGTTGACGCCTATTTTTGGCAACCCAGACTGTTTTGGAACTCTTTATGGCGCGCTCCCGATTATTGCCGGACAACTTCACCCTGACCCTGCTGGCTGTGGTTGCCACTGCAACCCTGCTGCCGGTCAGTGGTGGGGCCGCAGTGACCTTTGGCTGGATTACCAACCTGGCCATCGGCCTGCTGTTCTTTCTGCATGGCGCCAAGCTTTCCCGTGAGGCGATTCTGGCCGGAGCCGGGCACTGGCGCCTGCATCTACTGGTGTTCAGCTGCACTTTTGTCCTCTTTCCACTGCTCGGCTTGGCGCTCAAGCCCGTGCTTTCCCCTGCGGTTGGCAGTGAGCTGTATCTTGGTATTCTTTATCTGTGTGCCCTGCCTGCCACTGTGCAATCGTCCATCGCTTTCACCTCCCTGGCGCGGGGCAATATCGCCGCGGCGATCTGCAGTGCCGCAGGCTCCAGCCTGTTGGGTATTTTTCTCACGCCGATACTGGTGGCCCTGCTGATGGATGTACATGGCAGTGCCGGCTCGACCCTGGATGCCATCGGCAAGATCACCTTGCAGCTGCTGGTTCCTTTTGTCACTGGTCAGTTCGCCCGGCGCTGGATCGGTGGTTGGGTTGGGCGCAATAAGAACTGGCTGAAGTACGTCGATCAGGGTTCAATTTTGCTGGTGATCTATACGGCGTTCAGTGAGGCAGTGGTGGAGGGTCTGTGGCATCAGCTGTCCTGGTCAACCCTCGGCGCACTGTTACTGAGTCTGTGCCTGTTGTTGGCGCTGGCCTTAATGCTCAGCTCGCTGTTGGGCAAGAGCTGTGGTTTCGATCTGGAGGACCGCATTACCATTTTGTTTTGCGGCTCCAAGAAAAGCTTGGCCACTGGCGTGCCCATGGCTCAGGTGCTGTTCGCCGGCAGCAGCATAGGGCTGCTGATCTTACCCTTGATGCTGTTCCACCAGATTCAGCTGATGATCTGTGCCATGCTGGCCCAGCGCTTTGCCAAACGCAGCGAGTCCAGCCTGGAAATGGGCTGAGTTTGGCCGTACAGCGACAGTCAGTTCCGAGCAGGCGCTAAGTTTCTATCATTTTGGCTGCCTGCTCGGTTGCTTCGGTTGTGCGGGTCGCTAGTTTGCGCACCTCGTCGGCCACCACGGCGAAGCCACGTCCCGCATCGCCGGCCCTGGCGGCTTCAATGGCCGCATTGAGTGCCAGAAGATTGGTCTGGCTGGCGATACTTTGGATGGTGGAAACGATTTGCGAAAGGCCGGCTATATTGGCTTCCAGCAACTGTTGACGCTCAATTTCCGAGCCACGTAATTTTTCCTGCTCATGCTGTAAGTGAATGTCAGTCAGAGCACCGACCACTCGTATAGGCCTTCCTTGCTGATCACGCACCGCCTGTCCTTTGCTTCTGTACCAGCGGTATTCGCCGTTTTTGTCCTTTAACCTGTAGGTGTCTGTGTAGGGCTGCCGGTTTGAGTGATCGCCTAGATACTCCACTACGATCGCCAGGGTTCTTTCCTTGTCATCGGGGTGTAGCCTGGAGCTCCAGCTATCTAGAACATCGGGGAACTCGTCCTGGGTCTCGAAACCAAGCAGTCGCCGATACTGTGGTGACCACCAGATTGGGTTTTTCGGGTTGGTGATGTCGCCGTTGAGTATTTCCGCGTCCCATAGCCCGTCGGAAAGTAATTCCCGGGCCAGCTCAAAGCGGGTGACATTAACTTCGAAGTATCGGTCACGTTCCGACTCTTCATGAATGTCGCGAATGGTACCGGCAATTCGCAATGGCAAGCCCTGGGCGTTGCGCTGGGTTGCCCCCCGGCTGTAGAACCAGCGGTAGGAGCCATCTTTGGTCGCCAGGCGGTATTTGACTTTGTAGGGGGTGTGGCCCGATTTATCGTTGATATGCTGGTTGATCTGTTCAATGGCAGTTTGTTTATCGTCCGGGTGAAGGCGGTCGTTCCAACTGCTCAACAGGTTGGGAAAGTCATGCTCGTCATTGAATCCCAGAAGAGTGCGAAACTGCTGTGACCAGCGCACATGAGTTCTCGGGCCTAAGGACTCCCCTGGTGCTAGTTCCAGGTCCCAAAGGCCTTCGCTGGAGGCTTGATTGATCAGGTCGAAGCGTATCTGGTTGGTGGAGGCGGACTTTTCTGCTTCATGCAGTAGCTCACGGGCCGTTTCCAGTTCGGCTTCCAGGGTGCTGATCTGTGCCTGGCTTTTTTGCTTGGCCTCTTTTAGCGTCTGCCAGGCAGTTTGAATGGTGGCAGACTCTGCGCAGCCTTCAACCTGGGGTTCTTGTTCGTGAAGAATGGCGCGTAACAGTTGCTCTAGTGCACGCCGGTCATGGCGAGGGGAGAAAAAGTTGGGCATGGGGGAATATCTCTCAACAGATCCATCTGGGCACAGGCATGGCGTATTACCATTCGTACCAGCATAGCTGGGTTACTCCAAGGTTGAATGGCGCTGCTGATTTTTACCCACCTTGTCGCTTCCCGGCGTAGTGGCAGTGGATTTGCGCTTGGCCCAGTCATGGGCCGCGGTAGATATGGAAGGCGCCTGCGCTCTTCGTTGCCCGGGCGATCACGGCTTGAGATTCGATGCAGCGCGGCTGGCGGGCTGGCGGTGTAGGCTCGGGGCGCGTGGTTTGAACATCCGCTGCAGGCTAGTATCAGCCTGCAGCGAGTGCTGTATCAGTCTTCGCGAATGCGGTACCAGGCAACATAAAGAGCCGGCAGGAACAGCAGGGTGAGCAGGGTGGCACTGAAGATGCCGCCGATCATGGCGAAGGCCATCGGCCCCCAGAATACTTCCCTGGCAATAGGGATCATACCTAGACTGGCGGCGGCGGCGGTCAGCAGAATGGGGCGACGGCGATGTTCGGTGGCTTTTATTACGGCCTGCCAGGGGCTGTCACCGTCGCGCTCGAACGCATCGATCTGGGTTACCAGAATCACTGAGTTGCGGATGATGATGCCGATCAGTGCCAGCACTCCGAGAATCGCCACGAAGCCCATGGGCATGCCGGTGGGCACCAGGGCCAGGACTACACCGATCAAGCCGAGCGGGGCCACACTGAACACCAGAATGGTTTTGCCGACGCTGTGCAATTGGATCATCAGGAAGGTGACCATCAGAAACAGCATCAATGGCACTACGCTGGCGATGGGGCCCTGGGACTTGGCGCTTTCTTCGACGGTACCACCGGTGGCCACGCTGTAACCTGCGGGCAGGCTTGCGGCGAAGCTGCTAATTTTGGGAGCCAGTTTTTTCACCAGATCGGTAGGCTGGATATCACCTGCCACAGAGGTCTTCAGGGTGATGGTCGGCTTGCGATCACGCCGCCAAACCAGTGGTTGTTCCAGCTCGTAGCCTATGCTGGCAAAGGCGCGCAGCGGCACTGCGGTACCACTCGAGTTGACTATTTGCAGGTTTTCCAGGGTTTGCGGGGAGCTGCGTTCGGCATCCTCGGCGCGGGCAATCACGTTGATCAGGTAGATGTCATCTTTGACCTGGGTAACGGTAGAGCCGCTGACGATGCTGTTGAGCAGATTGGCCACGTCCTCGGAAGAGAAACCGAGCTGACGCGCTTTGTCTTGGGCAATATCGATGCGCAGCACCTTGCCCGGTTCATTCCAGTCATAGATCAAATCGGTGATGTTCGGGTTGCTGTCCAGTACCGCCGCCAACTCCTGGGCGTGTTTGCGCACCTGATCGATATCTGGACCGCTGATACGGTACTGAATGGGGCGACCTACCGGAGGGCCCATTTCCAGGCGCTGGACAAAGCCGCTGGTGCCGACGAAATCTTCGCGCAGGATGTTCTTGAGCTTGGTCATGAGACGGTCTCGGGCCTCGATGTCCTGGCTGACTATGACCAGTTGCGCGTAGAAAGGGTTCTGCAGTTGTTGATCCAGTGGCAGGTAGAAGCGCAAGGCGCCCTGACCGATATAGGTGCTCCAACGATTGACATCCGGGTCATCCTTGAGATGCGCCTCAAGCTGGTCGACCTGGGCGCGGGTCTCGTTGATCGAGGCGTTTTGCGGCAGTTTCAGGTCGACCAGCAGTTCCACGCGGTCGGAAGACGGGAAGAACTGGCTTTGCACCAGGCCCATGCCGGCCAGCGCGGCAAGGAACAGAGCCACCGTCAGACCGATGGTCCACCAGCGATGGCGCATGGCGATCAGCAGGGTGCTATTGAACAGTCGTGCGATACGCCCAGTGCCATGCTCTTTGTGTTTGAGGGTGCGCGGCAGAATATGCACGGCAATCACCGGAGCGAAAACCACGGCTACTATCCAGGACAGCAGCAGTGCTACGGCGATCACGGCGAACAGCGAGAAGGTGTACTCACCTGCGGAGCTGGCGTTAAGCCCGATGGGCACAAAGCCTGCGACTGTGACCAGGGTGCCGGTGAGCATGGGGAAAGCGGTGGAGGTGTAGGCGTAGGTACCGGCGTTGTGCAGAGAGTCGCCCTTCTCCAGGCGTGTGACCATCATCTCCACGGTAATCATGGCGTCGTCGACCAGCAGGCCGAGGGCAATAATCAAGGCGCCCAGGGAAATGCGCTGCATGGTGATGCCGCTGTACTCCATGAACATGAAGGTCATGGCCAGTACCAGGGGAATGGAGCAGGCGACCACCAGGCCGGCACGGATACCGAGGCTGACGAAGCTCACCAGCATGACGATAATGACTGCTTCCAGCAGGGCATGGGTGAAGCCGCTGACGGCTTTGGTCACCACTTCGGCCTGATCCGAGACCACGTGTACGCCAACCCCCACAGGCAGGTCGGCAGTCAGCTCGCGCATGCGTTCATGCAGTGCGCTGCCAAAGGTCTGGATATTGCCACCCTCGCGCATGCCAATGGCTAGACCAATGGCCGGTTGGCCATTGAAGCGGAACAGGGTCTGGGGCGGATCGGCATAGCCACGGCTGATTTCGGCAATATCGCTAAGCCGGTAAAAGCGATCATTCAGGCGCAGGTTGACGTTGCGCAAATCGGCTTCGGAGGCGAATTGGCCGCTGGTACGTACGGAGATACGCTCGGCCCCTGCTTCTATCACCCCAGAGGGGGTCACCGCGTTCTGTGCCTGCAAGCTTTCGATCGCCTGCTGCTGGTTGATACCCAGCGCCGCCAGTTTGCGGGTCGAAAAGTTGAGGTAGAAGACTTCATCCTGCTGACCGATCATCTGGATCTTGCCCCGATCCGGCACGTTGCGGATTCCGGCGCGAACCTGCTCCACATAGTCGCGCAGGGCACGCATATTCAGGCCGTCACCGGTAAAGGCGTAGATGGAGCCGAACACATCGCCGAACTCATCGTTGAACCAGGGGCCTTGGGTGCCTTGGGGAAAGTCGCCGTGAATATCCTCCACCTTCTTGCGCACCTGATACCAGATATCAGGGATCTCCTTGCCCTTGGTGGTGTCGCGCAAAAACACCATGACAGTGGATTCGCCAGGACGGGTATAGCTCTTGACGTAGTCCAGGGAGTCCAGTTCTTCGAGTTTTTTCTCGATCCGGTCGGTGATCTGATCTATGGTTTCATCCATGGTCGCGCCGGGCCAGCGGGTCTGGATTACCATGGTTTTGATGGCGAAGGAGGGGTCTTCCTCACGGCCTAGGTTGGCGTAGGAGAATATGCCCATCAAGATGCAGACCAGCATCATGTACCAGACAAAGGACTGATGTCGCAGGGCCCAATCGGAAAGGTTGAAGCCGTCTTTGCGCGAACTTTGTGGGTTCATGGTGCTGAACTCTTGTCGATACGTACTGATTGGCCGTCCTTGAGCTGGTTCAAACCGGCGCGAACCACCTTGTCGCCCGGAGCTAAGTTACCCGATACCGCTATCAGGTCTTCCTGGCTACCTAGCACCTGAATCGGCTGTGGGTGTACGGTCAGGGTTTGGCTGTCGATAAGCCAGACCTGTGCCTGTCCGTTGATTTGCTGGACCGCGCTGGGCGGTATCAGGCTGTGGATGGGCTGCGGGCGACTGAGTTGAATGCTGATCGCAGTCCCCAGACGTAGTCCTGGCGGGCTTTGTTCCAGAGCCAGACGCGCACGTCGGGTGCGGGTGGCAGAGTCGGCGCGGGGCTCCAGCTCACGCAGATGCCCGCGGGTGGTCACCGAAGGATCGAGCTGTGAGCTAATGTTGAATTGCACGGCATCATCCAGGGTATCTGCCAACTCCACCGGCAGATCGAATACTGCCTCTTTGATTTCGGGACGGGCCAGGGTAACGACTTGCTGACCTGCCGCCACCACCTGTCCAGCCTCCACATGCCAGGCGGTGAGCACGGCCGCGTAATCACTGCTCAAAACACCGTAGGTCAGCCGGTCTTTAGCCTGGCGAGTGTTGGCCTCGGCCTGCTCAAAAGTGCTGCGAGCATCGCTCAGGTCAGTCTGTGCCTGCTCCAGGGAAGCCTTGGCGCCGACACCACGGTCGAACAGTTCCTGTTGGCGTCGAGCATTGGCCTGGGCATTGATCCATTGGGCTTCCGCACGGGCCTGGTCGCCCTCATTGGCGCGCAGGCTGTTGATCTGGTCGGTGGGGTCCAGTGTCGCCAGCACCTCGCCGGCCTTCACTTCGGCACCAGCATCGACCAGACGTTGGGCCACCCGACCGCTGATGCGAAAGCCCAGGGTGCTCTGCACTCTGGCTTCTATGCTGCCGGCAAAACGGCCAAGCAACTGATGATCTTGCTGCTGTACTTCGGCGAACAGCACCGGGCGCACGGGCTCTGTCTTTTGCTCCTCGGAGCAGCCAGAGAGCAGGCAGGCAGCGAGCAGAAGGAAACCTTGTGACGCTCTCATGGCTGCACTCCGGACTTGGGTTCTTGGGCGACTTCCACCTGCTGACCCGGGTATAACAGCTGTCCGCCTGCGACCACCACGCGGTCACCATTTTGCAGACCGCTGTGGATGACCACCTTGTCGGTCAGGTAGCGGTCGACCTGCACCGCCTGCAATTGCACTACATTCTGCTCATCAAGATGCCACACCGCTGGCCCGGCTCCGAGTTTGCTCAGGGCTGACCAGGGTAGTTCAACACTGGATTTACCCAGACCGCGCACCTGGGTACTGACTGCAGCGCCCAGGGTCATGGCTTCGGGAACCTGTTGCAGGCTGACCTTTAGTTGTTGCGTGCCGGTTTGCGCCGAAACTTGCGGATTGATCTCTCGCACCAGCCCAGTGGCACTGACTTCAGGGTTTTCCAGCAGGCTGATGTGCAATTGCTGGCCAGGGGTAACCGGCAGTGCTTCGTAAACGTTGAATACCGCATCCCGGGAGCCGTCACGGGCCAGGCTGAAGATCGGCGTAGCGGCCTGTACTACCTGACCGACCTCCGCTTCGCGGGCGGTGATCACGCCATCGACCTCGGCGCGCAGCTCGGTGTAATTGCTCTGCTCACGGGCGTCGGCCAGCTGTGCGCGGGCGGCTGCCAGGCTGTTGCGGGCGCTGCGCTCGTTGGCCAGGGCATTGTCGTATTCGCTGCGGCTGGTGTAGCCCTTGGGCAGTAACTGCTCCTGCCGCCAGAGATTGGCGGTGCTCAGTTTGTGCTGAGCCAATGCCGCTTCAGTGGCTGCTTCGGCAGAACGTACGACATTGCGCTGATCCTGCGGATCGAGCCGCGCCAGTACCTGTCCGGCGTGCACCCTGTCGCCCACATCGACCAGGCGCTCAATAATCTTGCCTTCGATGCGAAAGGACAGGTCGGCCTGTACCCGGGCCTGGATGTCCCCAGTGATGCTGGCTGTGGATGCGTCATCGATCTGTTTGACAATACTGACCTTGACACGTGGCTGTTGTGGATTGAAGTGGCTTTCATCCTTGCAAGCTGCCAACAGAACGAGCGCTAACAGAACAATGCCAGTCCTAACAGAGGTGCTATGGGGGGCGAACAACATGGAAAATCCTGCGGCAGCAAAGAAGTGAAATTGTATCTTTAACAGATTCTCATTGGCGATGAAGGCTTTTGCTGTACTTTCAGTTTGACGGAGCAGTTTGACGGGCAAGGTCATGGCGGGAAAATCGTAGGCCGACAATATCCGTAACACTAGGATGAAACAATGCCATTATCTGCCGGCGCTCGGCAAATCCAATACCTTGGACTGTTACAAAGCAAGACCTTGACTGTATCAATGGATCAGGTTGTGCCGTTTGACGAAGGCTTGGTCGAAGTAGTCCTTGCACCAACCGTAGAAGCGTCCGCTAGCGCTCCAGCGTTGCCAGCCCAGCAGCGCGTTACCCTCGCCGCAGGTCAACAGCAGTGGGCGCTGGCCGCCCGCCTTGAAGTCGCGCAGTGCTCGTCCGCTCAAGACCGCTGCCAGATTGGCAGCCAGCACCGGGGCCTGACGCAGTGAATATAGCCCGCTTTTGCGTACCCCGGGCAGGTTGGCGCAGTCGCCCACGGCAAATATCTGCGGATGGGACAGGCTCTGCAGGCTTTGGCTGGTGTGGACGAAGCCCTGCGCATCGCAGTCCAGCCCACTCTGGGTTATCCATGGTAGTGCCTGGGCACCGCTGGCCAGCAACAGGCGCTGGCCACGCCATACCTGGGCTTCGCCGCTGAGCAGGCAATCGCCCTCTATGGCACTGATGGGGCAATGCTCGCGTATCTGTACCCTGCGCATGCGTAGCTGACCCCAGGCGCGCAGGCGCAGGCCAGGGGCGTAGCCAGCCAGTAGTGGTTCGGCACAGAACAGCGAAACCTTTGGCGCTTTTGCTGCCATGGCCATGGCCATTTCCACCCCGGCCACGCCACCGCCGAGAATGGCCAGGGGCAGCGGCTTTTGCTGCCACTCTTGCCAATGGGCGATAAAGCTCTCCACCGGTTTGACCGGCGCAATCTGCATGTGCTGTTCCTGGCACGGAGGGCAGGCAACGCAGTCACTGGCGTTAAGTGACAACCAGTGGGCTTGCAGTTCTTCTCCACTGCTCAGACAGAGCTGACGGCTGGCTGCCGATAGTGAAGCCACCTCGGCTAGCACGAGGTCCACCTTGGCTCTCTGACAGAGCATCGTCAGTTCTATCTGGCAGTCCTGCTCTGTGAAGCGTCCCGCGACCAGCCCGGGCAGCATGCCGGCATGCCAGGCGCGCGGGCCGGAAGCCAACAGGGCAATGCGCCCCTTGGGACGTTCGATCAGTGCCCAGCGGCGCAACACGCCTAGATGTGCCGGGCCAGCGCCTACCAGCAGCAGATCGTATTCAGTCATCTACAACAGATTCCTTCAGGCACAGGACAGCAGGTTCTGACCAGCGAGGCTAGCGGTATTCACCGCGGCTACTGGCGCACAGTCGATAAGACGCCTCAGGCAAGGTTTTGGCACATTTTTATCTCGGCCCGGTACTAGCCGGAGTCAGGATAGACTGGTCCGTGGGGGAAGACGTTCCAGCAGACTAGGATCAAGCTGCAGCAAGCGTACACTACGCGCATCGCGTAATTCACCTGGGAGTTGCTGTTCCTTGCGAATAATTTCCCGAACTAGGTTGAGCACCAGGGCTTCCCGGGAAAGCACTGCTTTGTCCAAGTCATAGAAAGCGGCCACCAGCTCTCGCAGGCCGAAAGGCAGGCGCCAGCGTGTGCGTAGCGTAGAGCCAAAACTGGCGGCGCGTTGGCGCAGGGCTAGGTTGATTTCTTCGTCAGCCAGGCTGCCCCCGGCGTCCAGCCAGTCTTGCAGGCTGCGCAGCAAAGCCAGCTCGCCGACATTGTGCAGTAGGCCAGCGGTGTAGCACAGCTCGGCATCCAGGGCCAGTTGGCTGGCCAGCCAGTGAGCCACCTCGGCACTGCGTTGTGCCGCGCCCCAGGCGCGTGCGGCCTGCTCTGCTAGGCGGGAGTCTTTGAGTCGGGCATTGCGCTGGATGGACAGCGCCAGAACCAGATTCAGGGTGTGTGGAGCTCCCAGACGAGGTAACGCCTGTAGCAGGGTTTGGCAGGGTGCGGCATGCTGCGGGGCGTCATTGTTGGCTGCCGCTATCAGGCAGGCAATGACCTGGGGATCATGGGCCAGGGTTTCTTCCAGTTCACTTAGGCTGGGTGTCTGGCCGCGCATGCACTGAGCGACCGAGTCACGCACGGATTCGAGCAGAGGAGAGCTCAGTCCCTCCTCGCGTACTGCATCTAGAAAATCCTCCAGACGATTGACCAGCAAGGCTTGGGGCGTAGCCGGAGGTAATTGCTCCGGTAGCAGCAGAAGGCTGTGCAGCCGGGTGCGCAAGGCTTCAATGTCTATAGGTTTGGCCAGATAAGCGGCCGGTGCCAGGGGTTTGACCAGGCGCACACTACCACTGTCGAGTCGACCGCTGATGAGAATGAAGGGTAGGGGCGGGGTGCGTGGATGACGTCGCAGTTGACGCAACAACTCCAAACCGCCCAGTCCGGGCAACTCGCTATCGGCAATCACTAGCGCGGGCAGGCAGCGTTTGCAATGGGCCAAGGCGGAGGGGCCGTCTTCGACCCAAATGACCCGTGCATCGTCACGCACACTGAGCACCATTTGCCTGAGTAGATCGGCTGTCCAAGGATCGGCATCGGCAATAAGTATTTCAGGGGAACTGGCCACTGCAGACATGAATACCTCAATTCATCGGCATATTAGAGCATCGCCCGACGCAGATGAGGGTTTCCAGTGCCCCTCTCCTTGGGCCTCCACCGCCGGGGAAAGCACTGGCTGGTAAGCCTTCAATCTAGATCAAATTTTCCGAGTTGGGCAATGAGTTTGCGTCAGGAGCGAAAATCTCGCTGGGCCGGTCTGCAGCAGCTGGATTTTCTGACGCCTTGAGCCGAAGGTGGCCTGCTTATTGGCAGGGTTTGAGGATCAAGGGTGAGCGTGGCAACTAAGGCGTGAGCACGGGGCTAAAGTCATCCTGCTGCAATAGCCTGGGCCTGCCGCGTTCGCAACAGCGAAATGCCATAGGGCCAAATGACCTATATCAGTCCTTACTGACAAGGCGCTTGCTGCTGCGAAGATAAGCGTTGTAAGGGGTAGGGTAACAGTCAGTGGGGCGCGTGTGACGGTCTGGAGGGATGATGTAGTGGGATCTGCTCCAGTAACCCGGGGTCGAGTTGCAGCAAGCGTGCACAACGGCTTTCCTGCAACTGCTGTGGCTGCTGCTCTTCAGATAAGCCAAGAATTTGCCCGACAAGGTTGAGAACCAGGGCCTCACGGGTGAACACGCCGCCGTTGAGGTCATAGTAGGACTCCACCACTTCACGCAGATTGAAGGGTAGCCGCCAGTGAATGCTTAAGGCTGCGCCGAGGCTTAAAGCGCGTTGCCGTAATACCTGAAATATTTGCTCATCGTCGAGAGTGCCCCCAGCCAGCTGCCAGTTCTGCAGGCAACGTAACAGCGCCAGTTCGCCTATGTTGTGCATCAGGCCTGCGGTGTAGCAGAGTTCGGCGTCTAGGAGCAGTTTGCAGGCCAACCAGTGTGCTAGCTCGGCACTTCGTTCGGCTGTTTGCCATATGTTTTTGCCGTGTTTTCGCAGGCACTGGTTGGAAAACTGAGTGCTACGTTGAATCGACAAGCCAAGCACTAAGTTCAGGATGCGAGTCACGCCAAGACGGGGTAATGCTTGTTTCAGACTCTGGCAAGCGGGGCCACTGTGGAGGGCTGCACGGTTAGCTGCGGCGATCAGATGAGCAGTGACCTGTGGGTCCTTGGAGAAGGCTTGTTCCAGATCGCGCAGGGAAATTTCCTCAGGGTTCAGGCGGCGATTAATGGCTTCGCGTATGTCCACCAGCAGAGGGGCTTCATGGTCGGCCTTGGCCATAAGGTCCAGGTATGTGTCCAGGTCGGGTGCTGGGGGCTGTGACTGCGGATAAGGTTGTTCTTTGTCCTCGAACGCCAATAAATCCCTTAGGCGTTTACGCAAGGCATCGGCATTAAAAGGTTTTGCCAAATAGGCGGTAGGGGCCAGAGGTTTGGCTATCTGTACGCTATGCATATCCAGGCGGCTACTGATCAGGATAAAGAGCAGCTCTGACCTGTGTAGATGAGTACGCAGGCGCCGCAGCAGCTCCAGTCCGTCAATGCCTGGTAACTCGCTGTCTGCGATTACCAAACCAAGTTGCCGAAGTTGGCAATGTTCCAGAGCGCACTGGCCATCACGAACATGGGCAACCATTGCGTCAGCGCGAACCTCAAGGACCAATTGCGCAAGCAGTTCTGCCGTCCAGGGGTCGGCATCGGCAATAAGAACCTCCAGTGCATTGGCGGTATTTGGCATGGGGATTTATCGTCATCATTCTGACGGTGCTATGTCCCTGATCCCTGGGGTTGATCCAGGGGGCAGTCTAAGCTGCTGGCTTTCGGTTGAACCAGCAGCTTGTTGTGGCAGTTTGCCATCTGTAGAGCTAGGTCACAGAAAGAGGCTCATATCTCCACCTGGGTGCCGAGCTCAATGACCCGATTGACCGGCAGGCGAAAAAAACTGAGGGAGCTGCCGGCATTTCTCTGCAGCAAGGCAAACAGTCTTTCACGCCACTGCGCCATGCCGAGACGGGCGGCAGGGATGACCCTCTCCCGGCTGAGGAAGTAGGTGGTTTTCATCGGGGAGAAATCCAGTCCCGTAGCGTTCAGTTGTGCCAGCGCCTGGGGAATGTCCGGGGCATCCAGAAAACCAAAGTGCAGGCGCACGCGAAAGAAGCCCTGATCGAATGCGGCCAGCTCAAAGCGTTCGGCCTGTGGCACGCGTGGCCGATCCGCATAGAGTACCGTGAGCAGCATCACCTGCTCGTGCAGCACCTGGTTATGCAACAGGTTATGCAGCAGCGCATGGGGTACCACATCTGCCCGGGTGGTGAGAAACACGGCACTGCCTGCGACGCGATGGGGCGGTTGCAAGGCAATGCTGGCGATAAAGTCCTGCAGCGACAGGGCATGCTCGGCCATGCTGTCGAAGAGTAATTGGCGGCCGCGTTTCCAGGTTGTCATCAGACCGAACAGCAGCAGGCCGATAAGCATGGGGATTGCCCCGCCGCCGATCAGTTTGGGCACGTTGGCGGCGAAGAACAGACCGTCCACCAACAGGAACAGGCCCAGTAACGGCAAGGCCAGGAGCTTTGGCCAGCGCCACAGCAGCAGGATCACTGGCGACACCAGCAGGGTAGTGCAAAGCATGGTACCTGTTACCGCCACGCCATAGGCTGCCGCCAGGGCACTGGAAGATTGGAATATCAGCACCAGCAGCAGCACGCCAATCATCAGCAGGGTATTGATCAAGGGGATATAGATCTGCCCCTGTTCGGCGCTGGAGGTGTGCAGTATCTGCATGCGTGGCAGAAAACCCAGTTGTATCGACTGGCGCGCTACCGAGAAGGCGCCAGTGATCACCGATTGTGAGGCGATGATGGTGGCCAGGGTGGATAGGCCGATCAGCGGAATCAGGGCCCAGGATGGCGCCAGCAGATAGAAGGGATTGCGCACCGCTGCCGGGTTGTCCAGCAGCATTGCGCCCTGGCCCAGATAGTTGAGCATGAGCCCCGGAAACACCAATAGTAGCCAGGCGCGTACTATGGGGCGTCGGCCGAAGTGGCCGAGGTCGGCGTACAGCGCCTCGCCGCCGGTAATGGTCAGCACCACGGCGCCCATTACGGCAACGCCCAAAAGCGGTTTGTCGATAAAGAAATTAATTGCCCAATAGGGATTCAGTGACAGCAGCACCTGTGGCTGCTGGAGAATGCCGTGCACGCCCAGGGCGGCGAGCACGCTGAACCAGATCAACATCACCGGGCCAAATAGATAGCCAATACGGGCGGTGCCGTGACGCTGTAGAAGAAACAGTGGCAGCAGAATCAGCAGTGCCAGGGGCACTACCCAGTGGTCGATGCCATCCACCACCAGACCCACCCCTTCCACCGCGGAGAGCACAGAAACCGCAGGAGTCAGCATGCTGTCGCCGTAGAACAGCGCAGCGCCGAACAGCCCCAGCATGATCAGCAAGGTGCGCAGTCGCGGATGCTTGGTGCAAGCACGCTGGGCCAGGGCGGTAAGGGCCATGATGCCGCCTTCACCACCGTTATCGGCGCGCAGAATAAACATCACATACTTGACTGTGACCACCAGAGTCAGCGACCAGAAAATCAGAGACAGAATGCCCAGCACGCTGGCATGGGTCAGCGCCACGCCGTAGGTTGGCGAGAAAATTTCCTTGAGGCTGTACAGCGGGCTGGTACCGATATCGCCATATACGATGCCGGCGGCCCCGATCAGCAGGGCGACAGAAGAGGGGCGTTGGGCGTTGTTCACTTGGTCAGCTATTTCCGAAAGCTTATTGCTAGGGGCCGGTATACGCCGAAAACAGCTGTCGGGGGGCGCCGCCCGACGATGTTTACGGAATCTTTATGCCTATTCGATGATCTTTACGCCAAGCTTGCACGCCCGTTAAACACGCCCTGTATTGCATTGGAAATTGTCATGCCCAGAGTTGTCGACCTGTTCCCCGATACTAGGGTCGCCTGTGCAAAAGATTATCTTTTGGCTGTTGTCGCGGCGCTGCTGGGCACTCTGTTGGCGTTAGCCATCTCCCATTGCTTGGCCCTGCCGAATATCTCCCTGATCTTTCTCCTCGCAGTGCTGCTGGTGGCCATACGCAGCAGTACCGGACCTGCGCTGTTGTGCGCGCTGCTGTCCTTTCTCGCCTACGGTTTCTGCTTCTTGCCACCGCGCTGGTCGGTGCTGATCTATCGCGAACAAGATGTCCTGACCCTGCTGTTCTTTCTTTTGGTGGCCTTGCTTGCTGGTAACCTAGCGGCTCGCCAGCGCCGTCAGTTTCGCGATCTGCAGCAGGCCCAGCGACAGACCCAGAGTCTATTAGCCTTTACCGGGCAACTGTCCAGCGCCCAGGATCAGCGTGACCTGCTAGATGCCATTCGCCGTCAGCTGGCACTGCCGGTAGAGCGGTTATGCCTGCTTAAGCGCACCGAGCAGGATCACTGGCAGCATGCCGATGGCAGCCCCTGTCAGCTCAGCGAGTTGGAGCGGATCAGTGCCGAGCACGCCTGGCATAACGGTCAGCCGCGGGGTTACGACAGCCACAGCTTGAGTCATCCGCACTGGTGGTGGTGGCCCTTGATGGATGCGCAACAGCCCCTGGCCCTGCTCGGCTTGCGCACTGCCCAGGGCGACGCTCCGGCCACGCAACAGCGTCGCTTGATCGATGTTCTGCTACCTTTGCTGGCCCATGCCCTGGCCCGCATACGGTTGGTTGAAGCCTTAGGTCGCAGCCGCCTGGAACATGAAACCGAGCGCCTACGCACTGCCCTGCTGGCCTCGGTGTCCCACGATCTGCGCACGCCACTGACCGCCATGCGCGGCAATATCGAAACCTTGCAACTGCTCATGGATAGTCTGGATGTGGCCACCCGCGATGAGCTGTTGTCCAGTACCGCCAGGGAAGCTTCGCGGTTGGATCGCTATATTCAGAACCTGCTGGATATGACCCGTCTCAGTCATGGCAGCCTACGCCTGAGCTGCGACTGGGTGTCTGCCGGCGACCTGCTGGGCACCGCCCTGCAGCGTCTGCAGCCCTTGCCTCAGGACTTGCAGCTGGAGCTTGAGGTGCCAGCGGACACACCCTTGCTGTGGGTGCAGGGGGCGCTGATCGAACAGGCTTTGATTAACGTGTTGGACAACGCGATACGTTTTTCTCCGGCCAAGGGACGCATCGGCATTCGCGTCAGCCATGACTCGCAGCAGCTGTGCTTTGCCATTAGCGATCAAGGTCCAGGTATAGCTATGGATCAGCAGGCGCGCATTTTTGACCTGTTCTATACCCGGGGCAATGGCAGCAGTCATGGCAGTGGACTGGGTTTGGCGATCTGTCAGGGCATGCTCAAGGCCCACGGTGGACAGGCTCGGGTTTGCTCGCAGTTGGGGCAGGGAACAACGCTGTTGTTGCAGTTACCGCTCAAGCAGGCTCCGGAGGGTGCAGATGACTGAGCCGTGCATCCTGCTGGTCGATGATGAGGCGGCCATCCGCAAGTTTCTTCGTGTCGCTCTTGGCGCACAGGGCTACCGCCTGTGCGAGGCCGCTAGCGCCCAACAGGCATTGCAGCAGGCGGCGCTGCAGCAGCCGGATTTACTGGTGCTGGATCTGGGCCTGCCGGACCTGGACGGGCAACAGCTTTTGCAGCAATTACGCCAATGGTCGGCGGTGCCGGTGCTGGTGCTGTCGGCGCGGGCCGATGAGGCTGACAAGGTACAGGCCTTGGATGCAGGCGCCAATGATTACCTGAGCAAGCCCTTTGGTTTGGCCGAATTTCTGGCCCGGGTACGGGCCCTGCTGCGTAACCGTGCGGTCAGCGAAAAAGCGCCGGCGGCGCTGACTTGCGGTGCGTTGCGGGTCGATTTCGCCTTTCGCCGGGTCAGCCTGGCGGAGCAGGAGGTGAGCCTGACCCGCAAGGAGTACGCCGTGCTGGAAATGCTCGCCCGCCATCCGGGGCGAGTGGTAACCCAGCAGCAGTTGTTGCGCGATATTTGGGGGCCAAGCCATATAGAACACAGCCATTACCTGCGTATTGTCATTGGCCATCTGCGGCAGAAGTTCGGCGATGATCCGGCATCGCCCAGGCTGATAGTCACCGAGGCGGGGGTCGGTTATCGGTTGCTAGGCCAGGACTGATAGGGCCGATGGGTCAGACGTATTGCGCGGCCGCATAGGCCGATGCCCAGGCCCACTGAAAGTTGAAGCCACCGAGCTGGCCACTGACATCCAGCACCTCGCCGACGAAGTAGAGCCCGGGTGATTTGAGCGACTCCATGGTCTTGGAGGATATTTCGCGGGTGTCCACGCCCCCCAGAGTCACCTCCGCGGTACGGTAGCCCTCGGTGCCGGCTGGTACCAGTTGCCAGTTGTGTATCCGTTCGCCTATGGCTTTGAGTTCGCTGGCGCTGTACTGCTTGATAGGTTTTGAGCTAAACCAGTTGTCGGCCAGCAGTCCGGCCATTTTCTTGCTGAAGTGACTGGCGAGCAGGGTTTTCAGCTCGCTATTGGGCCGCTCCTGCTGCTGTTCGCTCAGCCATGGGGAAAGCTCAAGATGGGGCAGCAGGTCGATGCTGAGGCTGTCGCCAGGCTGCCAGTAGGAAGAAATCTGCAGAATCGCCGGGCCACTGAGGCCACGGTGGGTGAAGAGAATGTTCTCGACAAAGCTCTGACCATTGCAGCTGACCCGGCAGTCTTCCACCGAGGTGCCGGATAGCTCGCTGCACAGCGCCTTGAGTTGCGGGTCGGTGAGGGTGAAGGGCACCAGACCGGCGCGGGTCGGCAGCAGTTGGTGGCCGAACTGGCGGGCAATCTGATAGCCAAAGCCAGTGGCCCCCAAGGTGGGGATAGACAGGCCACCGGTGGCCACCACCAGGGACTGGCAACTGGCGGGGCCGAGGCTGGTTTGCAACTGATAGCCCTGGGGACTGCGACTGATTGTCTGCACCTTGGCGTTCAGGCGCAGATCCACTCCGGCTGCGGCGCACTCGTTAAGCAGCAAATCGAGAATGTCGCTGGATTTGTGTTCGCAAAAAAGTTGCCCCAGCTTTTTCTCCTGATAGGCCACCCCGTGTTTATTGACCAGGGCGAGGAAATCCCACTGGCTGAAACGGGCCAGGGCGGACTTGCAGAAATGTGGGTTGTGGGACAAATAGTTGCTTGGCTCACAGTACAGATTGGTGAAGTTGCAGCGGCCGCCACCGGACATCAGGATCTTCTTGCCGGCCTTGTTGGCATGTTCCAGGACGATAACTTGTCGACCCCGGGCGGCGGCTTGCATAGCGCACATCAACCCGGCGGCGCCGGCGCCGATAATGATGACTTGGCTGTCGAGCATGCTTAGCTCTCCTCGGCGCCTGATCAGAGACTGCGCACGCGCAGGGAACGACCCTTGATCTTACCCTCGCTCAGGCGCCCCAGGGCCAGCTTGGCGACGCCGCGCTCAACGGCGACCAGGGCCTGAAAGTCAAATAGGGCGATTTTGCCAACCTGACTGGCGGACAGGCCAGCTTCGCCGGTGAGTGCGCCAAGGATATCGCCGGGACGCAGCTTATCCTTGCGGCCGGCGCCAATGCACAGGGTGATCATCGGTGCTTGCAGGGGCTCGCTGCTGCGCGGTTTCAGGCTGCTGGCCGGATGCCAATTGAGCTCGGCCTGTTGCAGGCTCTCAATGGCCTGGGCGCGGTGGGCTTCGGCCGGAGCCACCAGGCTGAGGGCCAGGCCCTTTTCACCTGCTCGTCCGGTGCGTCCGACCCGATGCACATGGACCTGGGCATCGCGGGCCAGCTCGACGTTGAGCACCAGATCCAGGCTGTCGATGTCCAGCCCACGGGCGGCGACATCGGTGGCCACCAGCACCGATAGACTACGGTTGGCGAACATCGCCAGCACCTGATCCCGTTCCCTTTGTTCTAGGTCGCCATGCAGGGCTGCGGCGACTATGCCCGCCTTGCCCAGGTGTTCAACCAGTTCCTGGCACTGTTGCTTGGTGAAGCAGAAGGCCACGCAAGACTGCGGGCGGAAGCAGAGCAGAGCGTTGACCGCGGCATCCAGGCGTTGCTCGGCACTGATCTCGTAAAAGCGCTGCTCGATCTGCTGATTGTCGTGCAGTGTCTCGACCTCGACCCGTTGCGGCTGGCGCATAAAGCGGGCCGCGATCTGCTCAATGCCGGGCGGATAGGTGGCGGAAAACAGCAGGGTCTGACGCCGTGTCGGGGTGCGCTCGATGATGCTGCTGATGCTGTCGACAAAGCCCATATCGAGCATGCGATCGGCCTCGTCGAGCACCAGGGTGTTGACCCCGTCCAGCTTCAGGGTGCCCTTGTCGAGGTGTTGCTGGATGCGTCCAGGGGTGCCCACGATGATCTGTGCACCGTGCTCCAGGGAACCGATCTGCGGGCCTAGTGGCACGCCGCCACAGAGGGTCAGGACCTTGATGTTGTCGGCGCTGCGTGCCAGCCGACGGATTTCCTTGGCCACCTGATCGGCCAGCTCGCGGGTGGGGCACAGTACCAGCGCCTGACAGCCGAAATAGCGTGGGTTGAGCGGGGCCAGTAGACCTATGCCAAAGGTGGCGGTCTTGCCGCTGCCGGTCTTGGCTTGGGCGATCAGGTCCTTGCCCTGCAGAATCAGCGGCAGGCTGCGCGCCTGGATCGGGGTCATTTGCTGATAACCAAGGCTATCGAGGTTGGCCAGCATGGCGGGCGACAGGGCAAGACTGGAGAAAGCTGTGGCGGTCAAGGCAGGGAATCCGGAGAGCAAGCAAAGCAGCAGTGTAACAGCTATGGCTTACAGCTCTTTACTGGTATCGCTGTTGAGCCGTCGTTTACTGCGTCCGCAGCCAGCAGAAAGCTGCAGAAAAATCGCTGCTGCCAGCATCGACAACAGACCGAGGCAGACGAAGGTCGCCTGGAAGGCGCTGAGCATCATCTCATGCTGGGCGTGCTTACCTTGGCTGAAGCCGCTCAGCAGCGCTGCGCCTGCGGCGACTCCCAGGCTCATCGACAGCTGTACCACCACCGAAAGCAAGCCGTTGCCGCTGCCGGCCTTGTGATCCGGAAGCTGGATCAGGGTGATGCTGTTCATCGCGGTAAATTGCAGTGAGTTGAGTCCGCCGATCAGGCTAAAGAGCAGAAACAGCAATGGGTAGGAGCTGTGCTGGTTGAGCAATGCCAGACTGGCGATCAGCGAGCCTAATAACAGAGTGTTGCCGACCAGGATGTGGCGATAGCCAAAGCGTTCGATAAGGGGTTTGGCCAGGGGTTTCATGGCCATGGCCGCCAGTGCCATGGGCATCATGCCCATGCCGGCCTGGACCGGTGAGTAACCCATGCACAATTGCAGTAGCAGTGGAATGAGCAGGGGCAACGCGCCGCTACCCATGCGCGCAAAGAGATTGCCGAAGATACCGACGGCAAAACTGTTGGTATGAAACAGATCAGGAGCAAACAGCGGGTTCTGCGCCCGGCTGGCGTGTAACCAGTAAGCCGCCAGGCAGGCCAGTCCCGTGACTAGCAACAATAGCACCCGCATATGGGGCATATGCAGCTCACCGAGGCCTTCCAAGGCAATGGTGATCAGTAGCATGGCCGCACCGAACAGCACAAAGCCGCTCAGGTCAAAAACAGGGCGTTGTCCCGAGCGCAGGTCTGGCATAAAGCGCAAGGCCGCCCAGCAGCCCAGCAGGCCAATGGGCAGGTTGATCAGGAAAATCCAGTGCCAGCTGGTGTACTCCACCAGCCAGCCGCCGAGAATCGGGCCAATCAGCGGGCCAAGCAAGCCAGGCAGGGTGATAAAACTCATGATGCGCACCAGCTCGCTGCGTGGGTAGGCCAGCAGTACCACCAGGCGGCCCACGGGCAGCATCAGAGCGCCGCCCATGCCCTGGATGATGCGCGCCACCACCAGCATGCCCAGCGACGGAGAAGCAGCACAGAGCAGTGAGCCGAAGGTAAACAGAGAGATTGCGCTAAAAAACACCTGGCGGGCGCCGAAGCGTTCGGTTAGCCAGCCGGAGGCCGGAATCAGCAGGGCCACGGTGAGCATGTAGGCAATCACCAGCGACTGCATGCGCAGTGGATCTTCGGCGAGATCCACGGCCATTTTCGGCAGCGCCGTATTGAGGATGGTGCCATCTAGCGTCTGCATGAAAAAAGCGATGGCAATTATCCATGGCAGCAGGCGGGCAGTACGGGCATCAAGCTGATTCATGGTGGGCATGTGATAGGCGTAAAGACGCAGTTTGACCTATTGGCGCAAGCCATGTCATGGCAATTTCAGCAGGCCAGGGCTGGATCTGGCCTGCTGGCGCGGCATTAACTGGCCGAGCGCAGGGCCACTGTACAACGTTGCGCCGGAGCACGCAGCGGAGCGCCGTTGGCCACATGGTAGCTGGCCTGGCTGCGTGGCAGTGGAGCACGGCCACGGATGCGATCGGCGATCTTCTCGGCGATCATGATGGTGGTGGCATTGAGGTTGCCGGTGATGATTTCCGGCATGATCGACGCATCCACCACGCGCAAGCCTTGCAGGCCATGCACCCGTCCCTGGCCATCGACCACGGCCATGGCATCTTCGCCCATTTTGCACGAGCAGGACGGATGGAAGGCCGTTTCCGCATGCTGGCGGATGAAGGCGTCCAGTTCGGCGTCACTTTGCACCTGGGCGCCAGGACTCAGTTCGCGGCCACGGTAGGGGTCAAGTGCCGGTTGCGCCATGATCTCACGGGTCAGCCGGATGCCATCGCGAAACTCCAGCCAATCCTGTTCATGGCTCATGTAGTTGAACAGGATGCTCGGATGCTGACGCGGGTCTTTGCTTTTCAGTTGCACCCGGCCACGGCTGGGCGAGCGCATCGAACCGACATGGGCCTGAAAGCCATGTTCTTTCACCGCATTGCTGCCGTTGTAGTTGATCGCCACCGGCAAAAAGTGGAACTGAATATTCGGCCAGGCAAACTCTTCGCGGCTGCGGATAAAACCGCCAGCCTCGAACTGGTTGCTGGCCCCCAGGCCCGTGCCGTTGAGTAGCCACTGGGCGCCTATGGCCGGTTGATTGAGCATGTTTAGTGCCGGATACAGCGAGACCGGCTGGGTGCAGGCGTACTGCAGATACATTTCCAGATGGTCTTGCAGGTTGGCACCGACGCCGGGCAATTCGTGCACCAGGGCTATATCCATCTCACGCAGCAGGTCCCCTGGGCCGACACCGGAGCGTTGTAGAATCTGCGGCGAGGCAATGGCGCCGGCGCACAGCAACACCTCACAACTGGCCTGGGCCACATTGGCTTCTATGGCTTCGCCAATCAGGTAGCTGACCGCGCAGGCACGCTTGCCTTGGAACAGAATGCGATCGACATTGGCGTGGGTGACTATGGTCAGATTGGGCCGCCCACGGGCCTGATCCAAGTAGCCGCGTGCGGTGCTGGCCCGTCGTCCCCGGGGAGTTACGGTGCGGTCCATGGGACCAAAGCCTTCCTGCTGATAACCATTGAGGTCTTCAGTGCGTGGATATCCTGCCTGTACACCAGCCTCGACCATGGCTTGGAACAACGGGTTGTTATCGACCTTGGGGGTGGTGACGCTGACCGGGCCGTCGCCGCCGTGGTAGTCGTTGGCGCCTATGTCGCGGCTCTCGGCCTTCCTGAAATAGGGTAGACAGTCCAGGTAGCTCCAGTCTTGCAGGCCCGGTTGCTTGGCCCAGTTGTCGAAGTCCATGGCGTTGCCGCGGATGTAGCACATGCCATTGATCAGCGAAGAACCGCCCAGTCCTTTGCCACGGCCACACTCCATGCGGCGGTTGTTCATATGGGGTTCTGGGTCGGTCGTGTAGGCCCAGTTGTAGCGGCGGCCCTGCAAGGGGTAGGCGAGGGCAGCGGGCATCTGGGTGCGAAAATCGAGGCGATAGTCCGGGCCGCCCGCTTCTAGCAACAGTACCCGGACATTGGCGTCTTCGCTCAGCCGAGTCGCCAGCACGTTGCCGGCCGAGCCGGCGCCAATGATGATGTAATCGAATTCCATGGGGCAGCGTCCTTCCCATAACGGCGGCGTCTACATGCCCTTTGTCGGGGCATGGGCGCCGGATGTGACTGGTGGTGGCTTAGAAAACCGAGTTGTAAGGGCCCAGCTCCACCTGTACCGATTTGATTCGTGTGTAATGGCTCAGGGTGGTCAGACCGTTCTCGCGGCCAACGCCGGACTGCTTGTAGCCGCCCACCGGCATCTCCGCCGGGGACTCGCCCCAGGTATTGATCCAGCAGATACCGGCCTGCAGTTGGTGGATCATGCGGTGCGCCCGGGCCAGATCGCGGGTGACTACGCCAGCGGCTAGGCCATAGTCGCTGTCGTTAGCGCGGCGGATCACTTCTTCTTCGCTGTCGTAGATCAGGATGCTCATCACCGGACCGAAGATTTCCTCGCGCACAATGCGCATATCATCACGGCAGTCGGTGAATACTGTGGGGGCCACGTAGGCCCCTTGGGCGTAGGCGCCGCTGGTCACCCGTTGGCCACCGATCAGCAGGCGGGCGCCTTGCTCGCGGCCCTGCTCGATGTAAGCCAATACGCTGTGCATGTGGGCAAAGCTGACCAATGGACCGAAGTTGGTCTGCTCGTCCTCGGGGTTGCCCAGGCGGATGCGCTTTACCCGCTCCAGCACCTTGGCCTCGAAGCGCGCTTGCAGGGCACGGGGCACGAAAACCCGGGTGCCGTTGGTGCAGACCTGGCCCGAGCTGTAGAAGTTGGCCATTACTGCGATGTCGGCGGCGCGCTCTAGGTCTGCGTCTTCGCAGATGATCAAAGGCGATTTGCCGCCCAGTTCCATGGTCACTTCCTTGAGTGAAGAGCTGGAGGCGCTGGCCATGACTTTTTTGCCGGTCACTGTGCCGCCGGTGAAAGAAATCTTCTCGATGCGCGGGTGTTCGGTAAGCCACTGCCCCACTTCCCGGCCGCTACCGGTGAGCACATTGAAAACTCCTGCCGGCAGTCCAGCTTCGCTGTAGATTTCGGCCAGCTTCAGGGCGCTCAGGGAGGTGACTTCACTGGGCTTGAAGAGCATGGCGTTACCCGCAGCCAGGGCCGGTGCGGATTTCCACAGGGCGATCTGGATCGGATAGTTCCAGGCGCCGATTCCTGCCACCACGCCTAGGGGTTCGCGGCGGGTATAGACGAATGAGCTTTCCCGCAGTGGAATCTGCTCACCCTCGATGGCTGGAATCAGTCCTGCGTAGTACTCCAGTACATCGGCACCGGTGACTATGTCGACGAAGCGGGTTTCCGAGAGCGGCTTGCCGGTGTCCAGGGTTTCCAACTCGGCCAGTTCGTCATTGCGTTCACGCAGTATTTCCACGGCCCGGCGCAGAATGCGCGAGCGTTGCATGGCGGTCATGGCCGCCCAAACCTTTTGTCCCTGCTCGGCGCTGAGCACTGCCCGTTCGACATCTTCCTTGCTGGCCCGCTGGACATTGGCCAGTACTTCTCCGTTGGCCGGGTTGATGCTTTGGAAGCTGTCACCGCTGCTGGCGTCGACATAGGCGCCGCCAATGTAGAGTTTTTGGTCTTCGAAGCGGGCCATGGCTGTCCTCTCTATGGGCTACGCAAGCTGGGAGTGTGGCCTTGGTGCGGCAGCATGCGGGCGAGCCAAGGTCCCTTGAAACAGAGAAAATAGCCTACTTTATTTTTATTGAACGTTCAATCAATAAAAAGAACCCATTTCTGTCAGTGCGACTTCAGGGGCGCAGCGGGGCCTTGGCTTGTTGCAAGCATTCTGTTGATTGAAATGACCAATATTGAAGCTGGTGGCTATCACTGCGTTGTTGCTGTTTCTGACAAAACTGTCCGCAGCTGATTTTGCCGGGTAGATTGTTGGCGGGGGATTGTGGGGCTGCTGTACTTATCAGCTGTTGCAGCTTTGCCTGACAGCGCTTTTGTCTGGAGTGAACTCTGCGGTTTGTGGCTTAGGCCTTATCCAGTTGCTGGTCCAGGTAGTCATAGGCAATCTGTAGCGCTTGGCGGGTATCGAAATCCTCTCCCGAGAGAGCCGCCCGCAGCCATAGACCGTCAATCAGGGCGGCTAGGCCGCGAGCCGCTGCGCGAGCCTGCTCCCGCGGTAGCAGATGGTTGAATTGATGGCATAGGTTGGAGTACAGGCGTTGGTCATTGACCCGCTGCAGACGGCGTAGCGAGGGCTGGTGCATGCTGCTGGCCCAGAAGGCCAGCCAGGTTTTCATCGCCGGGCCGCTGACCTGGGAGTCATCGAAGTTGCCATCGATAATGGCCCGCAGGCGCTCTTGCGGACTGTCCTGTTCGAGCTGACTGTAGCGGGCATGTATGGCCTGCTGCAGGGCCTGCATCAGATGGCGCATGGTGGCCTCTAGTAGGCCATTCTTGTCCTGGAAGTAGTGGCTGATGATGCCGTTGGAGACGCCTGCCAGACGCGCAATGTAGGCAATGCTGGCGTCGGACATGCCGACCTGATCGATGGCCTCCAGGGTTGCTGCGATCAATTGCGAGCGGCGGATTGGTTGCATGCCGACCTTGGGCATTGGGCTCTCCGGCAGAAAAAAGCGCAGTCTAAGGCCTGGGATTATTCAGGGGAAAGTTTTGCAGACCATTGACCCTCCGCATCTTTGCCTGCTTTCGGCCAGCCGCAGAGGGTAATTCATGGAGCCGCGGCGCGAGCGTCTGTGCCGGGCGAGGAGTATGGCAGGGCGGGCGGCGGCTGAAAATTGCCTTCAGCCGCCAGTCCTCAAGCGTGTTTGCGGTTGCTGATCAGGGTGCCTACGCCGGTATTGGTGAAGATTTCCAGCAACACGGCATTGGGCACCCGTCCATCGATGATATGCGCGGTGGTCACACCGCCCTGAACGGCTTCCAAAGCGCAGCGGATTTTCGGCAACATGCCACCGTAGATGGTGCCATCGGCGATAAGACTATCCACCTGCTCGGTGGTCAAGCCGGTCAGTACCTTGCCGTTCTTATCCATTAGTCCGGCAATATTGGTCAGCAGCATCAACTTCTCGGCCTTCAGCGCCTCGGCCACCTTGCCGGCCACCAGGTCGGCGTTGATATTGTAGGACTCGCCCTCGGCACCCACCCCAATGGGGGCAATGACCGGGATAAAGTTGCCGCGCACCAGCATGTCCAGCAGTTCGGTATTGACCCCGGTGACCTCGCCTACATGGCCGATGTCGATGATCTCCGGCTGGGTCATTTCTGGGGTCTTGCGGCTGACGGTGAGCTTTTTCGCGCGAATCAGCTCGGCGTCTTTGCCGGTCAGGCCGATGGCACTGCCACCGTGGCGGTTGATCAGGTTGACTATATCTTTGTTGACCTGACCGCCAAGCACCATCTCCACCACATCCATGGTGGCGGCGTCGGTAACGCGCATGCCGTCGATGAAATGGCTTTCGATGGACAGGCGCTTGAGCAGGTCGCCAATTTGCGGCCCGCCGCCATGCACCACCACGGGGTTGATACCTACGGCTTTCATCAGCACTATGTCGCGGGCGAAGCCTTCCTTGAGATCATCACTTTCCATGGCATTGCCACCATATTTGATCACCAGGGTCTTGCCGACAAAGCGGCGAATGTACGGCAGTGCTTCGGACAGCACCTTGGCGACTTGGGTGGCGGCATCACGCTCTAGGGTCATGCAGAGGCTCCAGTAAGGGGCGGATCAAAAGGGTAGACTGAGATCAGGGGCGGCCAGAAGCAACTGCTCGCGGAACAGTGCCTTGATGTTTTCCAACTCTTCCTGATCCTGCGCTTCGAAGCGTAGTACCAGCATCGGTGTTGTATTGGACGCGCGCACCAGACCCCAACCTTTGGCATAGTCGACACGGATGCCATCTATTGTGGTTAGGTTGCCTTCGCCCCATTGGCCGTTGTTTTGCAGATTTTCTATGATGGCAAACTTGCTCTGCTCCGAGACCTGAATATTGATTTCCGGCGTCGATACATCGTCGAAGAAGGCGCTGAATATCTGTTCCACTGTGCGTTTGTCCTGGCTGATGATCTCCAGCAGACGCGCCGCGGCGTAGACGCCGTCATCGAAGCCGAACCAGCGTTCCTTGAAGAAGATATGACCGCTCATTTCACCGGCCAGCAGGGCGCCGGTCTCTTTCATTTTTTTCTTGATCAGCGAGTGGCCGGTTTTCCACATAAGCGGACGACCACCGCAACCGCTGATCAAGGCGGTCAGTCTGCGGCTGCATTTGACGTCATAGATGATATCGGCCCCGGGATTACGTGCAAGAATGTCTTTGGCGAACAGCATCATCAAGCGATCTGGGTAGATGATGGTGCCGGTATTGGTGACCACGCCGAGGCGGTCGCCGTCGCCGTCGAAGGCCAGACCAATGTCTGCATTTTCTTGTTTAACTTTGGCAATCAGATCAGTCAGATTTTCCGGTTTACCAGGGTCCGGGTGGTGATTGGGGAAGCTGCCATCAACTTCGCAGTACAGGGGGATGATCGGACAGCCCAGGGCGTCGATCAGCTGTGGAGCAATAACCCCGGCCGCACCATTGCCGCAATCGACCACCACTCTGAGGGGCTTGGCCAGGACTATATCTTCACGGATATGTTCCAGGTAGCGGGGTAGCAGTTCGACTGATTCGAGACTGCCTGTGCCACTGTACAGATCGTTGTCATCAATGCGCTTTTTGAGTGCCTGGATCTGCTCGTTGGCCAGGGTGTCGCCAGCGATGACGATTTTGAAACCATTGTAATCCGGCGGGTTATGGCTGCCTGTGAGCATTACCGAGGACCTGCCTTGCAGCACATGGGCGGCGTAGTAGGTTACCGGAGTAGGCACCAGACCGAGATCCTTGACCTGGCAGCCAGTATCGAGCAGGCCCTGGATCAGTTGCTCTACCAGTATCGGGCCAGATAGGCGTCCATCACGGCCCACTGCTACGCAGGGTTCACCTTGGGCAAGGCTCTGGGAGCCTATGGCGCGGCCAATCCAGTAGGCTGCCTGGGGGGGCAGATCTTGGTTGAATACGCCGCGGATATCATAAGCGCGGAAGATATCTGCACAAAGTTCTGCTGGTTGTTGGTTGTTCATGTTTTTGCTTTGCTCCAGTCCTGGGAGGTCTTGCTCATTGTCGAAGAAACTGATGTCGAAAACGTCGCTGCTGTAGATAGGTTCATCTGCCGCTTCATTCGTTTCATCTATCGTTTCATCTGCCGCTTGCGCGGCACTGACAGGAAGCTTTTCTTTGGCAGGCTTGGATTTTGTGTCATGGAAGTGCTGTGACAAGAGGCTTAAATCCTTGATCAGGGGAGTCAAGGTGGCTAGCTGGAGATTGAAGGGTTTGACGATCTTGCCGGTAAAGAGTTCGTCTAGCTGTTGCTTGAGTTGTGAGGCATCACTGCTTAGCTGTCTGTGCAGATTGGCCTTGAATAGGTAAAGGCTGGCCAGTGAGCCGGCCAAAGCCAGCAGCAGTGCGACTATGGCCATGCTCCAGGACAAATACGCGCTGTGTAAACCAGTGGCAGGAGTAAATGCCAGTGTCCAGTTGGGATTGCCGCTGGCATAGGATATGGGGCTACCCGAGGCTTGGCCACGCTGCGCCAGTATCTGCACCTCGGTGCCCGACTTGAAGCGCTGTAGCAGCTGTACCTGAGCGATCCCCGGGGCAATGCTTGGCATCCCGGCAAGCAGGCGTTGCACATCAAACACCAGGAGCAGACTGCCGAGGATAGGTTGGTCATCGCCCTGGCGAATAGGTGCTGCGCTGTAGATCAACCAGCGATCGGCAATGCGAAAGGCCTCGGCCACAGGTTTTTGTCCGCTTTCTACACGGCGTAGCAGGTCCAGGGCGGCATAGTTCATCGGGGCGCTGTGTTGGTTGTCCGGTACGGCCTGTCCCTTGAGGTTGAGGCGCACGTCGACCACTTCGTGCCAATAGCGCAGCGCCTCAATGGCGGCGTCCAACTGCTGCTGGTTGCCGCTGCGCAGTGCCTGCAGCAGGGCCGGATTGCGTGCTGCGGCCTGAGTATCGGCATCGAGTTGTTCTATGCTTTGGCGCAGTCCTATGGCTTGACTTTCCCCCCAGGCCCGGGCAATTTCTTGCTGAGCTTGGTTACCCGAACTGTACAGGCCGATGCCCAGGGCAAGGGCGGCCAGAGCCAGTGCCGACAATACGACCAGCGCAGCGGGCAGAAGGTCGCTGGTCAGCCGAGCCGATATCGCCTGTACATGCTTGGCATTTATGGAGAACTGCTTGGGTCTTTGCATCAAGATCTCCTGGAACTCTAAGGGTCAGCGACTGCCGGAGTGACCGAAACCACCAGATCCGCGCTCGCTGTCGGCGAATTCGTCGACTATTTCAAAATGTGCCTGGATCACCGGTACCAGTACCAATTGGGCAATGCGTTCGCCGATGCTGATTTTGAAGGGGGTGTCACTGCGATTCCAGCAGGACACCATGAGTTGACCTTGGTAGTCCGAATCAATTAGGCCGACCAGGTTGCCGAGCACTATGCCGTGTTTGTGGCCCAGGCCTGAGCGGGGCAGGATCAGGGCGGCCAGACCAGGGTCGGCAATATGAACCGCCAGGCCCGTGGGGATCAGCAGGCTTTGTCCTGGTTCCAGAGTCAACTCTGCATCGAGCATGGCGCGTAGATCCAGTCCGGCAGAGCCGTTGGTGGCATAGGCAGGCAAGGGGAAGTCAGTGCCGAGGCGCTGGTCGAGAATTTTGGCTTTGAGTGCGTGCATCGGGTGTTTCCGTATTCTGGGGCGGTTCAAGAGCGAGGTAGCTGATCGGCGATAAAGCTCACCAGTTGCCGGGCGATCTTGCCTTTACTAGTCTGCGCGAAGCTAGTTTGCTGCAAGTTGCGATCGATGATAGTGATGGCGTTCTCCTCGCTGTTAAAGCCAATGCTGGGATTGGCCACATCGTTGGCCACGATCAGGTCGAGGTTCTTGTCTTTGAGTTTGCGCGCCGCGTATTCCAACAGATTCTCGGTTTCGGCGGCGAAGCCTACGCTGAACGGGCGGTCGGCGCGGTGAGCGAGGGTACCGAGAATGTCCGGATTACGTACCATCTGCAAGAGTAGGCCGTCGCCGTTATTAGGATCTTTTTTCAGCTTGTGCTGGGCGATAACCTCCGGACGGTAGTCGGCGACGGCGGCGGCGGCGATCAGAATGTCACAGGGCATCGCGGCTTCGCAGGCGTCGAGCATGTCGCGGGCGCTGACCACATCGATGCGAGTCACTCGGTCGGGAGTCGCTAGGTATACCGGACCACTGATCAGGGTGACCCTGGCGCCAGCTTCTGCGGCGGCTTCGGCCAGAGCAAAACCCATTTTTCCTGAGCTGTGATTGGTGATGTAGCGCACCGGATCAATATTTTCCTGGGTCGGGCCGGCGGTTATCAGAACCTGCTTGCCGGTCAATGCGCCATATTCGAAGCTGTCGGCGACTAACTGCACCAGTTCGTCGGCTTCGAGCATGCGGCCCGGGCCGATGTCGCCGCAGGCCTGACTGCCGGAAGCCGGGCCGAATAGTTGAATGTCGCGTGTCTGCAGCAGCTGTGCGTTGGCTTGGGTTGCTGGATCGCGCCACATTGCCTGATTCATTGCTGGTGCCAGCGCCACGCGGGCATCGGTGGCCAGTATCAGGGTGCTCAGTAGGTCATTGGCTAGGCCCTGAGCCAGGCGCGCCATGATGTCAGCGGTGGCTGGTGCCACTAGCACCAGATCGGCCCAGCGTGCCAGTTCGATATGCCCCATGGCGGCTTCTGCTCTGGGGTCGAGCAGATCCTCATGTACCTGGTGTCCGGAGAGTGCCTGCAGGGTCAATGCGGTGATGAATTCGCTTCCCCCCCGAGTCAGTACCACGCGCACTTCGGCGCCCTGGTCTTTGAGGCGGCGTATCAGCTCGGCGCTTTTGTAGGCGGAAATACCACCTCCGACGCCGAGAATGATGCGTTTGCGATACAGGCGTTGCATAGATCTGCCTTTGTCGTGAGAAGTTACAGATGCGCTTGGTTAGGGGCCTATAAGCCCGGCACCCGGCAAAAAACCGGGCTACGATAGCACAGCGTTAATATCGCGGCAGCGCTGAGTCTGACTATGCAGGGCCGGGCTCGTATAAGGAACAGGGAGGTTTATGAGTATTCGCGATTGGCCAGTGGCCGAGCGGCCACGGGAAAAACTGTTAAGCCTGGGCGCTGGCAGTCTGAGTGACGCTGAGCTGTTGGCGATCTTCCTGCGTACCGGTGTGAGTGGACGCAGTGCCGTAGAGCTGGCCCGTGGCCTGCTTGGCGAGTTCGGAAGCTTGCGTGTGCTGCTGGAGGCTGATCTGCCGACATTCAGTCGACATCAGGGACTCGGCCCCGCTAAATTTGCCCAGTTACAGGCGGTGCTGGAAATGGCTCGCCGCCATCTGGCTGAAGAGTTACATCATGGTTGTGCTTTGCAAAGTCCGCAAGCCGTGCGTGATTATCTCAAGGCGTTACTGCGTCATGAGCCCCATGAAGTATTTGCTTGTCTGTTCCTGGACGCCAAGCACCGGGTGCTGGCGTTCGAGGCGCTGTTCCAGGGTTCCATCGACAGCGCCAGCGTCTATCCCAGGCAGGTTGTCAAACGGGCTCTAGCGCACAATGCGGCCGCTTTGATTCTGGCCCATAACCATCCATCTGGGGTTGCCGAGCCGAGTCAGGCTGACCGGATTCTGACTCAGCGCCTTAAAGATGCCTTGGCGCTGATCGAGGTGCGTGTGCTCGATCATTTTATCGTGGGAGAGGGGGAGCCCCTGTCGATGGCCGAGCATGGCTGGATTTAGCGCTGCAAAGGTAAGGCTGCAGCCCAGGCAAGGGCTGCATAGGGTAGCGTCAAGGCTGGAAGCTGACCTGACTGAAGTCTTGGCGGCCAAAGGGGCTGACTTGGTAGCCGGTAACTCCCTTGCGAATCAGCGTGTAGGCGGTCGGGTGTGCCAGGGGTAACCAGAGCGCCTGTTGCTGGATGATCTGCTGCGCTTGTTGATACAGCTGGCTGCGTTGTTGCTGATCACTCTGGCTTTTGCCATCGGCGATCAGCTTATCCAGGTTGGCGTCGCAGTAGCGGGCGAAGTTCAGTCCGGACTCCACTGCGGCGCAGGAGAATTGCGGTGTGAGGAAATTGTCCGGATCGCCATTGTCGCCTGCCCAGCCCATAAACAGCAGATCGTGCTCGCCGGCCTTGGCACGGCGAATCAGCTCGCCCCACTCGATGACTTGAATCTTGGCTTGGATGCCAACCTTGGCCAGGTCGGCCTGGAGCAGCTGGGCGCCCAGGCTGGGGTTGGGGTTGAGCAGACTGCCAGAAGGGCGAGTCCAAATGTTGATGCTAAAGCCGTCCGCCAGGCCTGCGGCGGCCAGTAGTTCGCGGGCTTTTTGCGGATCATAGGGGTAGCCAGGAAGCTGCTTGGCGTAACTCCAGGTGTTGGGCGGATAGGGGCCGTTGGCGGCGTGTGCCGCATTGGCGAACACCGCCTTTATATAGCTGTTCTTGTCGAAGGCCAGGTTGATAGCCTGCCGCACAGCGGGCTGGTCCAGTGGCGCATGCTGGCTATTGATGCCGACAAAAGCGGTCATAAAAGCTTCGGTGCTGAGCGTGGCGAGCTTGGCGTCTTTGCTGGCGCTCTCAACGTCCACCGGTTTTGGTGATAGAGCGATCTGGCATTCGCCGCGACGCAACTTTTGCAGACGCACGTTGCTATCTGGGGTGATGGCATAAATCAGTGTGTCAGCCTTGGGTTTGCCAGCAAAGTACTCGCTATTGGCTTGGTAGCGGATAACGGCGTCTTTGCGAAAGCTTTTAAAAATGAAGGGGCCGGTGCCTACTGGCTGGCTGTTGAGCTGTGCTTGTTGGCCTGCTTTGAGTAGTTGCTCGGCATATTCGGCAGAGTAGATGGAGGCAAAACCCATGCTCAGGGTTGCCAGGAAGGTGGCGTCTGCCTTGTTCAGACTGATGCGCAGGTGCAGATCATCGATCTTTTCCACCGCTTTGATCAGCGTTGGCCACTGCATCGATTGTGCGTGTGGGTAACCACTGGCGGCGCTTTTGTACCAAGGGTGGTTACTGTCGAGCATGCGCTGGAAGCTGAAAACAACATCGTCCGCAGTCAGGGGGCGGCTGGGTTTGAAGTAGTCAGTCTTATGAAAAGCGACCTGGGGGCGTAACTGGAAGTTATAGGTGAGGCCGTCGGCCGAAATCTCCCAGGAACTGGCCAGACTGGGCAGCAGCTTGCCGCTGACTGCATCATAATCAACCAGACGGTTCATCAGCACGTCGGCCGAGGCATTGGTTGTGCTCAATGAATTGTACTGCACCACGTCGAAACCATCTGGGCTGGACTCGGTGCAGACGCTAAGGCTAGCTGCTTGGCTGAGTAACGGTGCGGCAAGCAGGGCTAAGAGTGCAAGGCGCATGGTAGGCTCCTTTTTATAGTGGCGCGCGTCCTAGCGGGCCGAAGTGAGAAACGTCGATGTGGGTCGCGTTGACGCGTTGCTCGACAGTATCACAGCGTCGCCACTGCATGGTGAACGGTGGTTTTGCTGCATGGCGGTCAGGTCTGAGTGGATTAGACCATCTGATGGAGTAAAATGCGGCTGAGCTTGTTGCTCGAAGGGGTTTCTGGTATAAAGCAGCGCTCTTTTCTAGGGGGCCGGTAGCTCGGTTGTCAGCCGAGGCCAGTAAGACCCTGATGAAACGCGGCGCCCAGCGCCGAAAACAGAGATTAAGCGGCCAACCCATGCCGGGTTGGGCATGTGGTTTAGAGGGCTGAGGTATGTCGAGAGTCTGTCAAGTTACCGGTAAGGGTCCGGTAACCGGGAATAATATTTCCCACGCCAACAACAAAACCCGTCGTCGTTTCCTGCCGAACCTGCAGCACCATCGCTTCTGGGTCGAGTCCGAGAAACGCTTTGTGCGTCTGCGTGTTTCGGCCAAAGGCATGCGCGTGATCGACAAGCGTGGCATCGAGGCTGTTCTGGTTGAGCTGCGCGCTCGCGGCGAAAAGGTTTAAGGAGACTGTCATGCGTGAACTGATCCGTTTGGTGTCCAGCGCCGGTACCGGCCACTTCTACACCACCGACAAAAACAAGCGTACTACGCCCGACAAGATCGAAATCAAGAAATACGATCCGGTCGTTCGTAAGCATGTGATCTACAAAGAAGCCAAGATCAAGTAATTGCTCTCCCGGCTCTGAACCCGCTGTGCTGAGCCAGCTTTTGGCCGGCCAGTCATATGCGGGCCAACACAACGCCTCCGCTTAGCGGGGGCGTTGTCGTTTCTGCCTAAAGTATCCGCAATTGCATTGTCATGCTGATAGGCACAAAAAAGCCCGGGCCATGCTGCCCGGGCTTTCTGCTCTGCGTACTAAGGCGACGCCTGTTTAGCGATGGAGAAATTTAGAACAGCACACGGCTGCGAATGGTGCCGTGGACCTGTTGCAGTTTTTCCAGGGCCAGATCCGAGTATTCGGCGTCAACGTCGATCACCACATAGCCGACCTTGTCGTCTGTCTGCAAGTACTGGCCGGAGATGTTGATGCCATTGTCGGCGAAGACCTTGTTAATTTCGCTCATCACGCCAGGAACGTTGGCGTGGATGTGCAGCAGGCGGTGTTTGCCATGGTGCGCAGGTAGAGCCACTTCCGGGAAGTTGACGGAGGATACTGAGGTGCCGTTGTCGCTGTACTTGATCAGTTTTTCAGCGACCTCCAGGCCGATATTGGCTTGCGCTTCGGCAGTGGAGCCGCCGATATGGGGGGTGAGAATTACGCGGTCCAGGCCGCGTAGCGGGCTTTCGAACTCTTCGCTGTTGGATTTTGGCTCGACCGGGAATACGTCGATGGCGGCCCCGATCAGGTGTTCATCCTTGATGGCGTTGGCCAGGTGATCAAGCTCCACCACTGTACCGCGGGCGGCGTTGATCAGAATGCTGCCTTTTTTCATCGCACGGATTTCTTTCTCGCCGATCATCCATTGGGTCGACGGTAGTTCCGGAACGTGCAGGGTGATGATGTCGCACAGTCCCAGTAGATCATGCAGCTTGCCGATCTGCTGGGCGTTGCCCAGAGGCAGTTTGGTGACCACATCATAGAAGAACACCTGCATGCCCAGGGCTTCGGCCAGTACCGAAAGCTGGGTGCCGATGGAACCGTAGCCGATTATGCCCAGCTTCTTGCCGCGGATTTCAAAGGAGTTGGCCGCTGACTTGATCCAGCCACCACGGTGGCAGGAGGCGTTCTTCTCTGGAATGCCACGCAGCAGCAGAACCGCCTGGGCGAGTACCAGCTCGGCGACTGATCGGGTATTGGAGAAGGGGGCATTGAACACGGCAATACCGCGCTCACGGGCCGCTGCGAGATCAACTTGGTTGGTGCCGATACAGAAGCAGCCGACGGCGACCAGTTTCTTGGCACAGTCGAATACGTCTTCGCTCAGTTGGGTGCGCGAACGGATGCCGACAAAATGGACGTCAGCTATCTTTTCCTTCAGCTCATCGCCGGACAGGGCGGTCTTGAGGTACTCGATATTGGTATAACCGGAAGCTTTTAGGGTATCCACTGCATTCTGGTGGACGCCTTCGAGCAGAAGGAATTTGATCTTGCTCTTATCGAGGGAAGTCGTGCTCATCGGAGTACCTGTTGTGCCACTAAATTAAATAACGGAAATAGGCATTGGCGCAGCTGCCGGCAGCCGCTAGGCTGGCGTGAGGCAGGATTTACGGGGGCGTCATGCTAGCATGAATCGCCTCGACCTTGCTTGGTTGCGACCTGAACGGTTCTTAAGACGACGATGAATGTTTTGAGGGTTGAAATGAGCAAGCATCTGGCAATAGAGGAGCTCAAGACGCTGGTCGAGACAGGCAAGCTGTTGACTGATCCTGCTTCCCTACAGCACTGGGGCAAGGACTGGACTACGCAGTTTTCCCCGGCGCCGAGCGCCATTGTTTTTCCGAAAACTATTGAGCAGGTGCAGGCCATAGTGCGTTGGGCTAACCGTCAGGGCATCGCTCTGGTACCTTCTGGTGGTCGCACCGGCCTGTCGGCGGCTGCAGTGGCGGCCAATGGCGAAGTGGTGGTGTCATTCGACGGAATGAACCAGATTCTTGCGTTCAACGAATTTGACCGCACAGTCCGGTGTCAACCGGGGGTGATTACCAAGGCATTGCAGCAGTTCGCCGAGGACAGGGGGCTTTATTACCCGGTGGATTTCGCCTCCTCCGGTTCCAGTCAGATAGGTGGCAACATCTCCACCAATGCCGGCGGGATTAAGGTGATTCGCTATGGTATGACCCGCGACTGGGTGGCCGGATTGAAGGTGGTGACAGGCACCGGCGAGCTGTTGGAGCTCAATAGGGATCTGCTAAAGAATGCTACTGGCTATGATCTGCGCCAGCTGTTTATCGGTGCTGAGGGTACTCTGGGGTTTATCGTCGAAGCCAGCATGCGTCTTACGCGGGCACCGCGAAATCTTAAGGTTATGCTGCTGGGAGCTGCCGATCTCGATTCGATCATGCCGGTGTTGCACGCTTTTCAGCAGCGTCTAGAACTGAGTGCCTTTGAGTTTTTCTCCGACAAATGTTTGGACAAGATACTCGCCCGTGGTGATGTGCCACCGCCCTTCTCCAGTCGCACGGCTTTTTATGCCCTGCTGGAGTTCGAAGCGCTCAATCAGGATGTGCTCGATATCGCGCTGGCCACCTTCGAGCACTGTGTCGAGCGGAACTGGGTGCTCGATGGGGTAATCAGTGAGAGTGAGCAGCAACTACGCAATTTGTGGAAGTTGCGCGAGTATATTTCCGAAACCATCAGCCACTTTAGTCCCTACAAGAACGATATTTCCGTACGGATCTCCCAGGTGCCGGCGTTTCTTGCCGACATAGAGGCTGTTGTTATGGAGAATTACCCGGATTTTGAGGTGCTCTGGTATGGCCATATCGGTGACGGCAATCTGCATCTTAATATTCTCAAGCCGGCGTCTCTCGATAACCAGGACTTTCTTGCCAGGTGCGCCAAGGTGAATCGCTGGGTATTCGAGATAGTGCAGCGCTATGGTGGTTCTATCTCGGCCGAGCACGGGGTCGGCATGAGTAAACGGGATTATTTACACTACACGCGCACGTCTAGCGAAATTACCTATATGAAAGCCCTCAAAGCGGTATTCGATCCCCAGGGCATCATGAATCCCGGCAAGTTATTCGCCTGAACAATAAGGAACAATCATGGGCTACCAACACCGCTACACCGATGGCACACATATCCACTTCCCGCTGGGCAAGGTGGTCTGTGTCGGACGTAATTATGCCGAACATGCTAAAGAGCTGAATAACCCCTTGCCAGCCGAACCCTTGCTGTTTATCAAGCCTGGCAGCTCTGTCGTGCCCTTTGAGGGGGGCTTCAGCATCCCTGAGGGGCGTGGTGAGGTGCACTACGAGGCTGAGATTGCCGTGCTGATTGGCAAGCCGCTATCGCCTCAACCGAATGAGGAGCAGGTTATCGACGCCATCTCGGGTTTTGCCCCAGCCTTGGATCTGACATTGCGCGATGTGCAAAGCAAACTCAAGGACAAGGGGCATCCCTGGGAGCTTGCCAAGGCCTTCGATGGCGCCTGTGTGCTGGCGCCCTTTGTACCTGGGGATGGGATTGAAGATTTGGGTGCCATTGCTATCCGCCTGAGCATCAATGGTGAGGTGCGCCAGGCCGGAGTGAGTGGTGACATGATCTTTCCGATCATTGGGGTTATTCAGGCAATCAGCGGTCATTTCAGCTTGCAGCCTGGGGACGTCATTCTCACCGGCACGCCAGCAGGCGTGGGGCCGCTGAACAAGGGTGACAGCTTGGAGTTGGAGTTGGTCGGGCATTCGGCTTTTGTCAGTCGGGTCATCTGAAGAGCCGTAAGTGCGGTTCCATGTGCGGCATGTTACTGCGGGCCAGATTAAGCTTTGTTTAAGCTGGCTTTAAGCCTGATTTCAGTCAGAGCCATTAAGCTGACCCCGTCATTCAACGAAAGAGGGTCATCCCCCATGAAATACATTTCTCTTGCTCTGCTGGCCGCACTGTTTTCTTCTACGACCATGGCTGCTGGCTATACCGGCCCAGGTACTGCACCCCAGGTGACCACTGTCGAGCAGGCCTTGAACGCCGCAGATGACACCCCGGTTGTGCTGCAAGGCCAGATAGTCAAGCGTCTGCAGGACGAGCTCTATGAGTTCAAGGACGCCACCGGCAGCATCCATGTAGAGATCGATAATGAAGACTGGCCTGCGCAATCTATCTCGGAGAATGCGACGGTGAAACTCACAGGTGAGGTCGACAAAAACCTGACCAGCCGAGAAATTGACGTGGATATTGTTGAATTGGTGAAGTAAGTCGAGAAAAAATATCGTCAATGTGCTACTGAAAGGGCCGCTCGCGATTTTGTCGCAGGCGGTTTTTTCGTTCTAGCCGATGGAAAAATCCAATGCGCAGCTTCGTTTCTTTAAAGGTTATTTTTTTGCTGGCCTTGCTGCTTGTGTTGCTGATGGCGGGGCAGAGCCACCGCTTGTTTGAGCGGGTCTGGTTCAACCTCACCCACAATGCTTACGGGGCCGTACGCTCTGTGTCCCTTGGTGACTATCGAGTGGAGATTGAGGCGCAGCCTATTTCTGGTGTTGAAGATGAACTATCTGCACTGACCTATGACCCGGATAGCAAGACGCTGTATACGATTACCAACAGGAATCACAAACTGCTTGAGCTTTCCCTTGAGGGCAAAGTACTGCGTCAGATCGAACTCAAAGGCTTTAAGGACTCGGAGGCTATCGAGTATGTGGCGCCTGGCCGCTTTGTGATTGCCGATGAGCGCCTGCATCTTCTCGTTGAGGTACGTATTGACGAGCAGACCCTCGTGGTGGATGCGGCTGATGGGCAGAAGATGTCCCTGGAGCTGGAAATGGATGGCAAGAACAAAGGCTTTGAAGGACTGGCCTTTGATCTGCCCGGTAAACGCTTGTTTGTGGGTAAAGAGCGCGATCCGCTGCGCATCTATGAGATAGAGGGCTTTCCAGAGTTGGACCCAGGTGCGCCTGTTGCGCTCAGTGTGCGCGATGATCGTGAGCGTGATGGGAGGCTTTTTATGCGGGACCTTTCCAGCCTGTACTACCACCATGGCACAGGGCATCTGTTAGCCCTGTCCGATGAGTCGCGGCTGGTGGTGGAGTTGGATGCCAAGGGTGAGCCGATCAGCAGCCTGTCCTTGCTCAGCGGTCGTCAGGGGCTGAGTGCCAGCATTCCCCAGGCGGAGGGTATTGCCATGGATGAGCAGGATGCCATTTACCTGGTGAGTGAGCCAAATCTGTTCTACAAGTTCAGCAAAAACTCTGAATGAGAACAGAGAGCGCCCGGTTGCCGCCTGAATTGCGCATGTCTGGGGTACAATTTACCGACTGCTTTGGAGTCGATAATGAATTACCGCCATGCCTTTCATGCCGGCAACCATGCCGATGTGCTGAAACATCTGCTGCTGAGTCGTTTGCTGTCTCTGTTAGGGCGCAAGGAAACGCCCTATGCCTATTTGGATAGTCATGCCGGAGTCGGACTGTATGACTTGGCTGGAGATCAGGCCAGCCGCACCGGTGAGTGGCATGAGGGTATCGGGCGCCTGTGGCAGATAGAAAATCCACCTGTTGCGCTGCATGACTACCTGAGCCTGATCCGCAGGCTGAATCCCCATGGCGAGCTTCGTTATTACCCAGGTTCGCCAGAATTGGCGCGGCGCTTGTCACGGCCCCAGGATCGTCTGTATCTCAACGAAAAACATCCACAGGATGGTCCCCTGCTCAAAGAGAATATGGCGGCCGACCGGCGCGTCGCTGTGCATCTGGGCGAAGGTTGGCATGTGCCGCGGGCGCTGCTTCCTACCCGGGAAAAGCGTGCACTGTTATTGATCGACCCACCCTTCGAGCAGGCCGATGAGTTGCAGCGCTGTGTCGGCGCGTTGAACGAAGCCATTGGGCGTATGCGCCAGAGCGTGGTGGTGGTTTGGTACCCGATCAAGGACGAACGCCAGCTCAGGCGTTTCTACCGCGATATGCAAGGCAGTCATGCGCCCAAGCTACTGCGTGTGGAGCTGCTGGTGCATCCGAGCGATGAGGCGCAGCGGCTCAACGGCTCCGGGCTATTGATCAGCAATCCGCCTTGGGGCCTGGAAGCCGAGCTGGCTGAGCTGTTGCCCTGGCTGTCGCAGCACTTGGCACAGAGCCAGGGCAGCTGGCGTCTGGACTGGCTGATTGGTGAATAGTGGGGCACTGCTAAAGGTTGCTGCGGGAAGAGCGTGATTCTCTTATCTTGGCCCGCAGCATCCGCCCCACGGAACGCAGAGTTTTCAGGTTGCGATGGCGCCAAGGTAGTTTCTTAAGCAATTGCAGGGCCAGGGGGCGATCCTGTCGCGCACATTTGGACAGCATAGAGTTGATGTACTTCGCACAAACTTTCTCATAGGCTGGGTGTTCGCTGAACTGGGCATAGGTGCGCAGCACGTTGTCGATCATAAACTGCCTGTTGCCACTGGTGTTGCTGTCGTGTAACCGATAGCGTACTAGCACATCTTCAAGTACATCAATGAAGTAGCCCTTTTGAGCTATCTTCAGAGCGATCAACAGATCTTCAAGAGGAATGCTTTCGTCAAATCCGCCCACTGCCTCCAGAGCCTCACGGCGAAACAGCAGGCTAGGAGCAATGGGGGGAGAGTCAATGAAGGCACTGGTGAAATCCATGCGCCGAGCTGGGCCTCGTTTTTGCTTTGGTCTGGGCTGTCCGAGAGCGTCGATGAGCTCGATGTTGCCGGCGCAGATACCTGTATCAGGCTTGTCTTGAAGATGCGCGACCTGTTTGGCAATGCGTTGTGGCAGCATTACGTCATCAGAGCCAAAGGGGGCGATTAATGAGCCGTGACTACGGCTGAGCATTGTATTGAGGGTTGCCGGTAAGCCCTTATTGTGCTGTGCGATGAAGTCAAAGCCGTGGCGCTCCTGCAGACGCTGAATAACCGCGACGCTGTTATCTCTGGAACCGTCGTCAACCACCAATAATTCAATATTTGGATAGCTCTGTGACAGAACGCTCTCCAAGCACTCTTCGATATAACGCTCATGGTTGTAACAGGCTACGAGCACAGAGACCAGGGGCTGATTATGTGAAAGATCCATTGCTCGCTCCGTTTAAACCACAAGCGCAAAAGTCCACGCAGAGTTTTGAAGCTCCAGGCGGACCAAGGTAGTTGTCTAAGTAACCAGCGGGCCAATTTGGGATCGCTAGCGGCGGCTTTCAAGAACATGGAGTTGATATAGCCCTCTCGTGCTTCGGAGTAGCGAGGACGGTCGAAAAAACTCTCTAGGGTTGTCAGTGTCGCGTTTACCATGAAAGGATAGTTTTTGTAAGTATTGCTTTCATGGATTTGATACTAAGCAAGTAAATCACGCTGGGCATGTATCGGATAGCCTTGTTTAGTGATTGCCATCTCTATATAAACATCATCCAGGTGTATATCGGCTGCGAAGCTACCGGCTGCTTGCAGCGCTCTACGCCTAAACATCAGTGTGGGCGCGGCGACGCCAGGCTGCAGATTTGAGAAAGTGTGTCGAAGCCTAGGTGCCTAGCCTTGTGGCGCGCTTAGCGTGACAACGGTTTCCCCTTAGCATCTACCCGCACAAATACCCGCATCTGGCCGATCGCTGAGGTAGTTTACCTGAGCAGGAATGCGGTGGGCAACATGATATCACTGGGGCCGAATAGCACAAGTAGTTCATCTTGTGCATGATGGATAGTCTCGTTAAGTATTACTGCCAGTCCACGATTGCTTTGCGCGTGAAAATCGAAACTAAACTCGTCAGCCAGTGCCTGAATGCGTGGCGACACTGTAGTCTCTGGAACCATCGTCGACGACCAGTAATTCAATATTGTCGTAGTTTTTCCGCAAAACACTGTGTATCGATTTCTCAATGTACTGCGCATGGTTGCATGAGGCGATGATCACGCTAACTAGGAAAGCGCTGATTAATTTGATTTCTCGGCCTTGAGGCAGTCCGGAGCCCCTGATTTATCAGGAGCTTCGAGTATGAGACCTGAATAAATCAGCGCTTCTCTAGGCATACTACTGATCTGAAACTTCTCAACCAATCATTAATTTTCAGCCATAGCCATGGAGGGGGCTGCAAATGGTGCTGTTATCAGATCTTCTAAGCCTTGGGCCAAGCAAAAGAAGCATAAGCAATGGGATGGACGCCCCCTTTACCTGACACTGCTTTTCGCTGCCATAGTGAAAGCGCGTCAACCATCACTCATCTGGAAGGGGCGTCCATCATAAAGATCACGACCATCGGTTTGGATCTGGCCAAGAATGTGTTTCAGCTCCACGCTGTCAACGAGTACGGCAAGCCCGTATTGCGCAAACAGCTGCGTCGCGAACAGGTTGCCGCCTTTTTCGTCAACGCTGCCAGCGTGCCTGGTCGGCATGGAAGCCTGTGCCAGTGCGCACCACTGGGCACGCAAACAGCAGGCGATGAGGCATACGGTCAAGCTGATGGCGCCACAGTTCGTCAAAGCCTAAGTGAAGAGCAACAAGAACGATGCCGCCGATGCTGAAGCCATTTGCGAAGCGCTCGGGCGGCCGACGATGCGCTTTGTGCCGATCAAGAATATCGAGCAGCAGGCGGTGCTGTCGCTGCATCGCGCGCGGCAAGGATGGGTCAAGTCACGCACCGACCAGGCCAACCATATTCGCGGTCTGCTGGGCGAATATGGTTTGGTCGTGCCACAAGGTATTGCCATGTCAGCCAGCGCGTTCCAGCGCTGCTTGAAGCTGCAGGCGATGAGCTGCCCGGGGTGTTCCGGCTGCTGCTTGAACACTTGAAATTTCTGCAGGAGAAAGCCGAACAGATCGAGGCGAAGATACGATTGGCATCGCTGCACATAGGCACGCAAGCGCCTGGAGGAGATACCGGGAATCGGGCCGCTGACGGCATCGGCCTTGGTGGTCAGTGTCGGTGATGCGCAGAACTTCGCCAATGGCCGTCAGTTCGCTGTGTGGCTGGGCGAAGGTTGGCATGTGCCGCGGGCGCTGCTTCCTACCCGGGAAAAGCGTGCACTGTTATTGATCGACCCACCCTTCGAGCAGGCCGATGAGTTGCAGCGCTGTGTCGGCGCGTTGAACGAAGCCATTGGGCGTATGCGCCAGAGCGTGGTGGTGGTTTGGTACCCGATCAAGGACGAACGCCAGCTCAGGCGTTTCTACCGCGATATGCAAGGCAGTCATGCGCCCAAGCTACTGCGTGTGGAGCTGCTGGTGCATCCGAGCGATGAGGCGCAGCGGCTCAACGGCTCCGGGCTATTGATCAGCAATCCGCCTTGGGGCCTGGAAGCCGAGCTGGCTGAGTTGTTGCCCTGGCTGTCGCAACACTTGGCACAGAGCCAGGGCAGCTGGCGTCTGGACTGGCTGATTGGTGAATAGTGGGGCACTGCTAAAGGTTGCCGCGGGAAGGGCGTGAGTCTCTTATCTTGGCCGCAACATCCGCCCCACGGCACGCAGAGTTTTCAGGTTGCGATAGCGCCAAGGTAGTTGTTTGAGCAGCTCTAGCGCCAGGGGACGGTCATCGCTTGCGCATTTGAGTAGCATCGAATTGACAAATTTGCTGCAGACTTTTTCGTAGGCAGGATGGTCGCTGAACTGTGCATAGGTGCGTAGTACATTGTCGACCATAAAACGACGGTTCTTGTAGGTGTTGCTGGCGTGTGTGCGGTACTGTGCCAGGACTTCGCTTAACACGTCCAGGCTATAGCCGGCCCGGGTAATTTTCAGGGTGATCAGCAAGTCTTCGAGGCCAATGCTTGGGTCAAAGCCGCCGACTCGCTCCAGGGCTTCGCGGCGAAAGAGCATGGTCGGGGCGGGAGCGCCGGGGATCTTGCCAAGAAAGGCGTCATCGAAATCCAGCCGCCTGGCTGGTCTGTTGCGCTGCCGTGACAAGACTTGACCATCGCCATCAATCAGCTCGATATTGCCACCGCAGATGCCTACTTCTGGTTTGTCGCGCAGGTGTTCGACCTGCAGGCTCAGACGCTGCGGGCACATGATGTCATCGGAGCCAAAGGGGGCGATCAGACTGCCCTTGGCCCTGCTGATGGTCTCATTGAGGGTGCGTGACAGCCCCTGGTTGGTCTGGCTGCGAAAGTCAAAACCGTAGACTGCCTGTAGTCGTTGGATGCGTTCTACGCTGTCATCTGTTGAGCCGTCATCCACCACCAGCAGCTCTACCTTGCTATAGCTCTGCTCAAGTACGCTAAGAATGCTGCTCTCAATATAGCGGCCATGGTTGTAGGAGGCGATGATGACGCTTACCAGAGGGTTCTGGGATTCGGCTAAGGAAAGACTCAAACCCGCGCCTCCTGCTGCTTAAGTGTGGCTTCGATCAACTGGCGATACTGCAAGCGGAAATCCTCGATGGCGTGTTCTCGGCACAGATAGGCATAGGCCACTTCGCCTTGCTGCTGCAAGAGCTCAGCGGGCAGTTCGAGCAGTTCCGTCATGCGTTGGGCCAAAGCGTCTGCGTCGCCGACCGGGAAAATACGGCCGCCACAGTCTTGCAGAATGGGTCTTAAGCTGTCGATGTCCGATCCAATAACTGGTAAATGGCCGCTCATGCCCTCCAGTAGCGCCAACACCCCCCCCCCAAAACCCCCCCCCCACCCAGCCACCCCCCCCCCCCATCCAATAACTGGTAAATGGCCGCTCATGCCCTCCAGTAGCGCCAGCGGCAAGCCTTCGCTCAAGGAGGGCATAACAAATACATCAAAGGCTTTTACGTACTGCAAGGCATCCTCTCGGGCGCCCAGCAGATGCACGCGCCCCTCTAGGCCATGCTGTTTGATGGCTGCTTCAAGTTCCGCACGGCTGCGTCCCTCGCCGATGATGGCCAATTCGGCCGAGGGGTAGGCGTCGCATAATTGGGCAAAAGCCTGTACTAGGTGAATATGTCCTTTGACCGGGACTAGGCGTCCTATGCTGCCAAAGATAAAAGCCTGTGCCGGCAGTCCCAACAGCGCCCTGGCCTGTTCGCGAGTATGCTGTAGGGCTTCGCTGCGGCGGATATCGATGGCATTGTTGATTTGCACTGTGTTGCTGCTATTAAATCCGCCAGCACAGTTCAGCAGATAGTCACGTACCGCACGGGACACGCCAACTATGCGCCAGCAGGGGGTCAGCAGTAAACGTGATTCCATGCGCCGGTAGTGGCGATCAAAATCGCCTATGCCATGCTGTACGCCAATGCAAGCACGCAGACGCAGCACGCGATTGAGCAGCATAAACAGATTCATCGGTTTGAAGCGATGGGCAACCACCACATCAAATTTCTCACGGCGACAGAAGCGATAAAGGCGCCACAGCGCGCGCAGGCGCAGTCCCTTCAGATCGGCTTGGCGAAAGTCAAAATAGACCGAACGCGGCGCCCGACTTGCCGGCTCGTCCGGGCCTGGGCGGCCGCGCAAAAAGGCAGTGGTCACCTCATAGCTATCGGTGGGCAAGCCCTGGATGACTTGTTCAGCAAGGTCCGAGGCGTTGACGTTGTAGCGATTTTGGATCTGCAAAACCTTTATGCTTGTGTTCATGCTGCTTTACCCAGCCAGAGTCGTAGCGCCTTGCGTGAATAGGAGAGCTTGAAGAGAACCCGCCAGTCAGCGGCGACTGCTTGGCGAAAGCGTTGGCGCGCGGTGTCGAAATCTGCGCTCAGATAGGCCGAGCGAAACAGTGACAAACAGCGCTGCACCAGAAAGGCTTGGCGCAGGTGCTGCAGGTTTTCCGGCAGGCGGGAAAAAACCTCATCGACCAGCTGTGTACCCACGGCCTGGCCGTGACCCATGTGGTGTCGCAGGCTGTCGGCGTGGCGGTATATCAGAGCCAGCGACTGGTCTATGCGGCTGATCGGGTAGCGCGCCAGAACCTGGGCAAATACCGGTATATCTTCGGCATTGCGAAAATGCTCTGGGTAGTTGCCTTCTGCAAAGACCTGCCGGTGCATGGCGCAGGCTCCGTTGGAAATGGCCAGACGTTTGTCCAGCAGATAGGCCCGAACTCGCGCCTGGGGCGAGTCGGGAATAGGGCCAGGGGCATGCTCTTTACGTCGGCCATCTTCGAGTATTGAGCTATGGCCGCCGATTACCATGCGGCTTTGCGGGTTGTGCTGGATATGCTCAAGCAGCGCCTGCAGCGCTCCGGGTGCCATCTCGTCGTCGGCATCGAGAAAGATTAGCCAGTCGCCGCGGCTTTCCATAATGCCCAGGTTACGCACACTGGCTAAGCCTCCGTTGTTTTGGCGCAGCGCTCTGAAGCCTTGCGGATAGCCCAGCTGCAGCGCCTCGATGACCCCTGGGGTGGCATCGGTGGAGCCGTCGTCGATGATCACGAGCTCGCTCTGTTGATCCAGCTGCGCCAGCACCGACTGTGCCGCTCTGGCCAGGGTCGAGGCGTAGTTGTAGGCAGGAATTATTACGCTGATACGCGGAGCAATAGGTTCTGACTGGGGCATGGGCGATCTGTTGTCCGGTTTTAGCTAAGCGCTGACGCATAAGACAGCCAGGCTCGGGCTATTTGGCGACTGCCCGGAAGCTCTCGCCGCCAATACGGGTTGAGCAGTTTCCGGGCTTGAGCTGGTCTATTCCTTCACCACCAGGATATCTTCCATGATCAGATACTTAAGATCTGAGCCATAGAACATATTCAGCGCGTCGGTTGGCGAGCAGATCATGGGTTCGCCGCGGCGGTTTAGTGAGGTGTTGAGGGACACTCCGTTGCCGGTGAGCTTTTCCAGCTCCAGCATCAGGTCGTACCAACGGGGATTGTATTCGCGCTTGAGCACCTGGGCGCGGGAGGTGCCGTCCTCGTGTACCACTTCACTGACGCGTTCTTTCCACTCGTCATTGACCTCGAAGGTGAAGGTCATAAAGGGGCTGGGATGATCAACCTTGAGCATCTGTGGCGCTACGCTGTCGAGCATGGACGGGCAGAAGGGCCTCCAGCGTTCGCGGAACTTGATCTGCTCGTTGATCCGGTCAGCCACGCCGGGAATGCTCGGACAGCCAATGATCGAGCGGCCGCCCAGAGCCCGCGGGCCGAACTCCATACGTCCCTGGAACCAGGCTACCGGATTGCCCTCGACCATGATCTGGGCAATGCGCTGAGGCACCTCATCGATCTTCTGCCACTGCGGCGCATTGGGGTGGGCGGCGCAGGCGGCTATGACTTCTTCGTTGCTGTAGCGGGGACCGAGGTAGACATGTTCCATCTTCTCCACCGGTACGCCGCGCTGATGCGAGACATAGGCTGCGGCACCAACCGCGGTGCCGGCGTCGCCGGAGGCCGGTTGCACAAAGAGTTCTTTGACCTCTGGGCGGGCGATGATTTTTTGGTTGAGCTTGACGTTCAGCGCACAGCCACCGGCAAAGGCGAGCTTGCCGGTCTCCTGGAGAATGTCACCTAGGTAGTAATCCATCATCTGCAGCGCCAGCTTCTCGAACAGTGCCTGCATGCTGGCTGCGTAGTGGATATAGGGATCGTCGGCGATGTCGCCTTCGCGTTTGGGCCCCAGCCACTCGATCAGCTTGGGTGAAAAGTAGAAGCCCTTGCCCTTTTCCTTGTGGCGACGTAGACCGATGACATTGGCGTAGTCGGTGTTGATTACCAGCTCACCTTTTTCGAAGCTGGCCAGGCGTGAGAAGTCGTACTGGCTGGCGTCGCCGTAGGGGGCCATGCCCATCACCTTGAATTCGCCGTCGAGCATCTCGAAGCCGAGGAATTCGGTGATGGCACCATAGAGTCCGCCCAGGGAGTCCGGGTCGTAAAATTCCTTGATCTTGTGAATGCGACCGTTTTCACCGTAACCGAAGAAAGTAGTGGCGTACTCACCCTTGCCATCGATACCGAGGATCGCGGTCTTTTCCTTGAATCCTGAGCAGTGGTAGGCGCTGGAGGCGTGGGCCAGGTGGTGTTCGACCGGTTCGATCTTGACCTTTTTGATATCGAAGCCCAGTTGTTCCAGGCACCAGACAATTTTCTTGCGGTAGCGCTTGTAGCGCCGGTTGCCCATCAAAATGGCATCCAGGGCCCGATCCGGTGCGTACCAGTAGCGTTTGGCATAGTGCCAACGGGCCTTGCCAAACAGGCTGACCGGGGCGAAAGGAATCGCCACCACGTCCACGTCGGCAGGTTTGATGCCGGCTTGCTGCAGGCAGAACTTGGCGGACTCGTAGGGCATGCGGTGCTTGGCATGCTTGTCGCGGACAAAACGTTCCTCTTCGGCGGCGGCTACCAGTTTGCCGTCGATATACAGCGCGGCGGAAGGGTCATGGCTGAGGGCGCCAGACAGGCCTAGGATGGTCAGTGCCACAGGTTAACCTCTTGTTGCCCTTGCCATCGTTCGGCAGGGGCGGTTGTTAAATGTCACCGAACCCATAGCGGGCTCAATCTATAGTCGGCAGGCGCTCGTCCAGCGCCCGATACAGCGCACTGTCTACTGCCCAGTTGCGCAGCAGGCGTGCACGGTCCACGGCATAGGCCGCGGCAAAACGACTGGCACTGCGGTGCTGCTGCATGGCGTCCAGATCAATCAGTACCCAGCGGCCGTCTTGCCAGAGGATATTGCTACCTTTCAGATCACCATGGCTGATGCGTTCGCGCAGCAGTGCGGCAAACAAAGCATCCAGCGCCTGCAGCTCAGTTTCCGGGGGCAGCTCAGCAGCGGCGCAGGAGGCGAAACGGCTGATTATATCCGTACCGGGGCAATGTTCGGTAATCAGATAGGCCTGACGACGCAAGTACAGGCTGCGACGCTCCAGCACAGCTAGGGGTTTGGGCGTGGCAATGCCGAGAAACTCCAGGCGATTGCCTTCACGCCAGCTGTGCCAGGCGCGACTTGCACGCCAGCAGCGGCTGAGCCAATGCAGTGCATGCTTGATGTTGTAACGCTTGATGACCAGTTGCCTGCCATCTACCTCGACCTGGGCCACTGTGGCCGTGGCACCCTGTTTGAGGAAGCGGCCTTGGGCGATATGAGCATCCGGATGCTCCAGCAGGTCGTCGAGCGAGTTCTGCTGGTCGCGGCGCACTACCTGCAGGCAGGCGCCATTATCTGTAGCGCGAAAGGCGCTGCAGTCGCGGCCGAGCTTGGCGATAAACTGCTCGAGGCGCGCCGTTCTGGCTCGTTCAACGGCCTTGAGCAAGGTCTCCAGGGGCAAGGCATGGCTGCCATTGGCCAGCAGGTAGTGCACCAGTAGTTCTTCAATAAAGCTATCCATGGTGCTGGGGAACTGGGCGAAGAACTGGGCGAGATTGGCCAGTACCAGCTCCTTGGCCAGTGGTTGTCCGGGAGTTGCTGCGGTAATACCAGCACCGTCGATCAGATAAAGCTGTTGCTGCTGGCGCAGTAGATTATCCAGGTGCAGATCGCTCTGCCACAGGCCTTTGCTGTGCATCTGGGCAATGCTGGTCAGCGCTGTGGCCAGCAGCTGTTGCTGGTCGTCGTTGAGCAGGGGAGCGCTGGCCAGTGCTTGCCATTCATTTGCCAGACTCTGGGCCTTGTCCAGAAACTCGAAGAGTAGCCAGCCGCCTTCCCTGGGCGACAGTCCCTGGCCGAGCAAAGTCGGGGTGCGTAGGCCCTGTGCGGCCAGTAGCTGTACGCCGTTTAATTCACGTTTGAAATGGCGCGCCGCGCTGCCGCCGACAAAGAATTTGGCCAGCACCGGGCGGCCCTGCCACTGGGCCAGTCCGACATAGCGCTTTGCGGGCAGTACGCGCAGCAGGCTGAGTAGTTGCACGGGCGTGCCGTCATGCAGCTCAATCGACAGCGGCAGCTCGGGGCTGCGCCCAACTGTGGCTAGCTTTGCAAGATTCATCGGCGCCCCTGTTTGTTCTTTAAGCGTTTGTCCAGCAACTGTAACCAGCGTTCTAACTGTTGTTGCTTGCCCAGATAGGCAGTAAGGAAGGCGACCACATCATCCTGGCTCCAGGGGTCGCAGCGGCGCAGCAAGGGCTCAATGTCTTTGATTCTGTCACGGCGCAACAACAGCAAAGGCCGGGTTTTCTCCAGATCTATCAGTTTTGCCGCAAAATGATCGGCCTCGGCTTGCAGAAAAATATGCTTCGGGTAGAGACAGCCATGCACCTGTCCCTGCCTGTGCAACTGCCGCGTCAGCTCTCCACAGCTGGTGGTGATTGCCCGGCGTTGTGCGCTCGGCAGCTGTTCCCAGTGGCCAAGATAGCTGTGCAGGTCTTGCCAGTCATCCAGAGCCCGGGTCAGCAAGATAGCCCGCTGCTCTCCGGCAACGCGGCGCTTGGCAAAAAAAGCCGAACGCAGAGCTGGGATGCCGAGCTGCTGGTAACGGCGAATATTGCGAAACTCCTGGGCCAGGGTGGGCTCGCCCAGGGGCCGTCTGAAACTGCGGCTCAGGTAGTTGCTCTGGCGTTTGAGGTAGTAGCGTACACCATCCAGATCAAGCACAAAGACCGCACTCCAGCCGCCTCCCGGCTTGCGATTGGGCTCATCCACCGGGGGCAATTGCAGTGCCCAAAGGGCCTCGTAACTGGCCAGGCCATGGTGCTCGAGCAGCGCCCGATCGGCGCTGTCGATAAAATCCTTCATTCTCTTCCCTCGAAGTAGCCGATTATCTGGCGGATGCGCTGCTTGTCACTGGCATTCAGGCGTTGGCGCCGGCGATATTGCAAATAAAAACGCAGGCGCTGGGTACGTGACAGTTGATATTTGGCGACCTTATCCAGGCAGGCGAGATCCTTGATGATGCGGTAGCGCAGCAGAGGCCCCCACCAGAAGCTGCCGGTGGGACAGTCGATAAAAAACAGCTGCTGTTGCCCATCGATCAGCAGATTGCGCCATTTCAGGTCATTGTGGGTGAAATGCCGGTCGTGCATGGCGCGGGTGGCTTTGGCCAGTTGCAGACTGATTTCCTGCACCCAGGCCGGGTCGTTCAAGCGGGCATCCTGGTTGGCGGCGAGCCGCGCCAGATCGGTGGTGTCCGGTATTTCCTGGGTGATTAATGCGCCGCGGGTAAAGAATCCGGTCTTGCGCTCAAGACCGTAGGCGGCGATGGGGGCGGTGGGAATATGCCAAGCCGCGAAGCGCTTGAGGTTCTGCCACTCGGCCTTGACTCGCGGGCGGCCGAAAAGTCGCCGCAGGCCTTTCCCGGCACCGTGGTAGCGTTTGACGTAATAGCGCAGCCCGTCGTATTCGACGCGGACGACATCCGACAGTGGATCACGGGTGATGGCTTCGCCCTGCAAGGCAAATACCGCATCCAGACTGGCGAAGGCTTGCGCCGCCTGGACGCCTATTTGTGGGCTGATCCGCCATTCACTCATGCTTGGACCCCGCGGCGTACTTGCGGGCGTAGCGGCTCAGCAGTTGCTGCGCCCTGGTCTCGAGCCAGGCCAGCAACTGCGCCTCATCCTGCAGGATTTGACGCAGTGGCCGTGGATTTTTTGCGGCGGCGAAGTAGCTTTGCAAAAAGCGCAGGCGATCGCGGCGGGTCAGGCCGATATTTAAGGCCGAGAAATATAGCCCGGCCAGATCCTTGTCGCGCCAGCGACGTGGCACTCTGTCGCGTACCTGGGCTCGGTGCAGATCAATCACGGAAAGCTGCGGGTCAGCCAGGTTCAGTGGCCGATCCGTATGCAAGAGAAAATGACAGATGTAGCAGTCGCGGTGGTTCACCCCGGCGGCGTGCATAGCCCCGGCCATCTGCGCCACTTTGCGCAGCAGTGCGCGTTTTAGTGCAGGTGCCGGTGGTTGCTCCCGCCAGTGCTGGCTGAATTGCTCCAGATCCACGGTCGGCGCCAGTTCTTCGGTGATGATAAAGGAGTGTTGGGCGGCCGGATTGCAGCCGCGCTCACCGTAGGCCACCGCCGTCATGCTGGCCACCCCGGCCTGCTGCAAGCGCTCGATGGCTCGCCACTCCTGGCCTGCGCCCAGTACCGGAAGACGCGCACTGAAGAGGTTTTTGAGAATTTCCCGCCAGCCGATGCCGCGATGGATTTTGACGAAATAGCCCTTGCCAGCGACCTCGGTGCGCAGCGTGCGCCGCGCCTCCAGCTCACGGTAGACCTGGCCTTGCAGCTGTTCGACGGCGATAAAGGCATCTTTGCCCTGCCATAGACTGGCAAAGGGTTCGGCGAGGGTCAGGCGCATATTTCTCCCGAATAAAAGCTAATTGTCCGGCAATGCTTCATGGTCGCTCTGCCAGGATCAGGTCGGCGGCATGCTGGGGCATACTGTACAGGTCGGCGCTATCGGCAAAGGCCAGGGCGTTGTCTTTCCAGGCGCTACGCCGTTGTCCGTCGCTGAGCATGCTGGCCAGCGCAGTGTTTAGGCTGTTCTGGGTGAAGGGACTGGGCAGTACCAGTCCGGCATCGGCATCGCTGATGTAGTGGGCATAACCGCAAACGTCGCTGACCAGCACTGGCAGACCCGCCACCAGCGCTTCCAGCAGGACGGTACCGGTATTCTCGTTGTAGGCCGGGTGAATCAGCAGATCCGCCCCCAGCAGAAAACGGGGGATATCGCTGCGACCCTTGAGGATTTTTACCCGCCCGTCCAGGCCCAGGGCCTTGATCTGCAGCAGGAAGGGCTTGGGATCATCCTGGCCGATGGCGATCAGCTGGGTGCGTTGTTTCAGCGCCTGGGGCAAGGCGGCCAGGGCCTTTAGGCTGCGATCCAAGCCCTTGGTTTTGAAGCCTGAGCCAATTTGTACCAGCAGCAGATCTTCGCTGCCCAGGGCAAACTCCTGGCGAAACTGTTGACGGATCTCTTGGGCGTTGTCCGGCGCCCGGCGATCGGTGGCAATGCCCGGCGGCAGTAGATGAAAACGCTGGGCCGGGGTGCCATAGTGTTTGACGAACAGCTCCTGTTGCAGTTCGGAAATCATCAGGATTTCGGTCTTTGCCGCAGGGTCGAAGACGGCTCGCTCGTAGTTGGCAAAATGCCGGTAGCGGCCCCAGCGGCGATACAGCGGATTGCGCAGGGTCTGGGCCTTGTCTTCATAACAGCCGTCTGCGGCGTAATACAGGTCCAGGCCGGGCATTTTGTTGAAGCCTATCACCCGATCGACCGGGCGCTGCCGCAGGTCGGCCTGAATCCAGGCACTGAGTTTTTCATTGCGCCTATGGTTGAACAGCGACTTGACCGGCACCACCACCACTTCGAAACCTTCAGGTTTGGCGCCTTCCCAGATCGGTGTATAGACGCGGATCTGGTGACCGCGGCGTTGGCACTCCAGGGCAATGCGTAGAAAGTCCCGCTGCAGACCCCCATAGGGGAAGTATTTGTAGAGAATAAAGGCTAGCTGCAGTGGCTTTGCGCTTGCTTGCATCAGTTCGGCTCCTTATCCAGCAAGGTGCGTAGTTCGGTGCCAACCCGTTGCGGTAGCAGGTCATCGAAACAGGCTTGCTGCCGGTCGCCTTTGCCGGCGTGCGGGCCGCTGGCGCACAGGTGGATCTGGCTGCGCCCGTAGGCGCCAACCCGTCCGGGCAGGGTGGGGCCGTAGAGGGATACGCAAGGCACATCCAGGGCCGCGGCCAGGTGGCCAAGACCGGTATCCACGGCCACGCAAGCGCTGGCACCGGCCAGTTCCGCAGCGACCCCGGCCAGTGTAAGTTTGGGTAGTACGCAGGCTCCGGGAATCGCGTCGGCAATGCGTTCGGCGCGGGCCTGTTCCTGTTCGTTGCCCCAAGGCAGATGGATCGCCCAGCCCTGGTCGCTAAGGGTCTCGGCCAATTCCCGCCAGTAGGCTTCCGGCCAATGCTTGCTAGGCCAGGTGGTGCCATGCAGGAACACCAGGTAAGGCTTTTGCGCCGTCGGGGCCAGTTTGGCGCGGTTCAGACCGTAATCAGCCGGTCCCGGGGGCAGGGGGTAATGCAAAGCCTGGGCAAACAGTTGGCGTAATCGCTCCAGGGCGTGCTGTTCCCGGGGTACTGGGTAGGTGTGGTCATAAAAGCGGGCGGCTATGGATTCCCGAGCAGAATCTGCATCCATCCCGGCCACTGGGGCTGTGACATAGCGGCTCAGCCAGGCACTTTTCAATAGTCCCTGGGCATCTATCACCAGATCATAGTGCTGTGCCTTGAGGCGTTTTTTGAAGGCAGACCACTGGCCGCTGCGCAGGCTTTGCCAGGGATGCTTACGCCAGCGCCGGATGGCCACCGGAATCACCTGGGAAACGGCCGGGTGCCAGAGCGGAATCTCGGCAAAGGCTTCTTCCACTACCCAGTCGAAGCGAATATCGGCAATCGCCCTGGCTGCGTCGGTCAGGGCTGGCAGGCAGTGGATCACGTCGCCTAGTGAGGAGGTCTTGATCAGCAGCACGCGCATTCAGTGCATGACCTCCACTGGAGTACCGCTAAGTCGCTGCAGGGCCTCGTTGGCGACCCTGGGTTCCAACTGGGCCAGACAGTTGTAGTGGCCAAAGCGGCAGGTGCGTTCGAAGCAGGGGCTGCATTGCAGAGCCAGGCGGATGATTTCCACCTGTTCGGCCAAAGGAGGGGTGAACTGCGGTGAGGTGGAGCCGTATACGGCTACCAGGGGGCGGTTGAGCGCCGCTGCCACATGCATCAGCCCGGAGTCATTGGAAACCACCGAGCTGGCACAGGACAGCAGGTCGATGGCCTGGGCCAAGCTGGTTTCGCCACACAGATTGACTGCTTCCTCGCGTAGTCCGGGAATCAGCCGCAGACGAATCTCTTCGCCCACCGGGTGATCTTTTTTCGAGCCGAACAGCCAGACCTGCCAGCCTTCGCGGATTTTGCCTTCGGCAACCTTGGCATAGTGGGCGCTGGGCCAGCGCTTGGCTTCACCGAATTCGGCGCCAGGACAAAGCGCCAGTACCGGTCGGTCCAGACTCAGGGCGAAACTAGCCAGGGCGTCGTCGCGGCTGCTTGGGTCGATGCGTAGTGTGGGGCGTGGATAGGGCTGCGGCAGCTCTGCGTCCGGATCATAGGCCAAGGCCATAAAGCGCTCGATCATCAAGGGGTAGCGGCTCTTGTCCAGCTTGCGCAGATCGTTGAGCAGACCATAGCGCATTTCGCCCTTCCAGCCGGTGCGCTGGGGAATGGCGGCGAAGAAGGGAACCAGCGCCGACTTCAGGGAGTTGGGCAGGACAATGGCCTGATCATAGCGCTCGCGCAGGGATTTGCCGATGCGCCGCCGGGTGGCCAGCTCAAGAGCGCCGTGGCCGAGGGGGAAGCTCAAGGCCTGACGCACTTCTGGCATGCGCTCAAGAATTGGCCGGCTCCATTCCGGGGCCAGTACGTCGATGGCGCAATCTGGGTGGCGCATTTTCAGACATTGAAACAAGGTCTGGGCCATCACCATGTCGCCTACCCAGGAAGGGCCGATGATCAGAATATTCATAAACTCAGTGTCGGTAGCGGCTCCCGCTGAGCGGCGCTTGATCAGCTCAAGCCCAGCTCCGCCCAGATACGCATTACATTGCGTCTGTGTGTCGGAAACTGGTCGCCACTCAGGATGCCGGGTTGCTTCTGCAGCGCCTGTCGATGGGCTGCCGCGCGATAGGCCTTGTAAGCGTCCTGTAGCAGGGTTGCTTCGCCATCGCGGAGCAGACCGAGCCGATCCAGACCCTCCAGAATGCGGATGTTATCAGTGAATTCGAGCAGCTCCGGATGCTGCTTCGACCACGCTAATACGGCGTATTGCACCATAAATTCGATATCGACGATACCACCGGCGTCTTGCTTGAGGTCGAAGGGCGCACTGCTGTCGAAGGCATTCTCCGCTCTGCCAGCCGCAGTGACGCGGCTGCCGAGGTTGTCGCGCATCTTGGCGCGCATCTCGCTGACCTCCGCCTGCAGCTTGGCCTGATCCGGTTCCCGGGCCAATATCTCCCGGCGTATCGCGGTAAAGGCGCTGATGACGCGGGGGCAGCCCACCAGCGCGCGGGCCCGTACCAGGGCCTGGTGTTCCCAGGTCCAGGCTTCGTTCTCTTGGTAGCGGCGAAAGGCCCCCAGGGAGCTGACCAGCAACCCGGCGGCGCCGGAAGGGCGCAGACGCATATCCACCTCGTAAAGCTGGCCGGAGCTGGTCTGGGTGGTCAGCAGATGGATGATGCGCTGGCCCAGGCGGGCGAAAAACTGTGCGCCATCGATGGGCTTGGCACCATCGGTTTCGGCCTGGGAGTCACCGTCATGGATAAACACCAGATCCAGATCCGAGCCTGGCCCTAGCTCGATACCGCCGACTTTGCCATAGCCGACTATGATGAAGTCCGGGGAGCACAGGCTGCCATCGCTGCGCCGCGGGATGCCGTGGCGGCTGATCATTTGCCGCCAGGCCAGGGCCAGTACCTGTTCCAGGATGGCTTCGGCCAGCCAGGTCAGATAATCGCTGACCTTCATCAGCGGCAGGCTGCCGGCAATTTCCGATGCGGCCACGCGCAGGCCATGGGCCAGCTTGAAGTGGCGTAGCGCTTCCATCTGCTGCTCCAGATCATCCTCGGGGATCCGGGTCAGGCGTTCGCGCAGTTCGGCGGCCAGCTCCGGGGCCTGGGGCGGATGAAACAGTCGGCCTTCGTTGAGCAGCTCGTCCAGCAGCAGGGGGAAGCGGGCGATTTGTCCGGCGATCCAGGGGCTGGCCGCGCACAGGTTCAGCAGGCGCTGCAGGGCTCCAGGGTTTTCTGTCAACAGCAGCAGATAGGCCGAGCGACGGGCCACGGCTTCGATCAGCGGCAGTACCCGTTCCAGCACCAGGTCTGGATTGTCCTGTTCGACTACTGCGGCTAAAAGGCGTGGGATAAAGTCATCCAGGCGTTCGCGGCCGATGCGCTGCATGCTGCGCACGGGCTGACTGCTGCGCAATGCGCTGAGACGTTGCCAGGCTGTGGCCGCGTCGGTAAAGCCGGCTTCGCTCAGTTGTTGGCAGGCGGCTTCCTGGTCGTGGTCATGATTCCACAGCGGCAGCCAGACGCTGCCCAGTAGCAGGGGTTGCTCAAGCTGCTGGTCTTCATCGGGATCGGCGATAACCTGGAGAAAGTGCCAGGCAATGCGTTCGCGCCAATGCATCAGTTGCTGGTAAAAGTCGTCCCAGTTGTCGAAGCCGAGCATGAACGCCACCCGCGCTTGATCCTTGGGGGTATCCGGCAGCATTTGCGTTTGCCGGTCATCGATGGCCTGCAGCGCATGCTCGGTGTAGCGCAGAAAGGCATAGCCGGCCATTAGCTCATCGACCACTACTGCGGGCAGGTAGCCTTGCTCCTTGAGCGTGTTGAGCACCCGCAACAGCGAGCGTTGTTGCAGGCTCAGGTCGCGGCCGCCATGGATCAGCTGAAAAGCCTGGGCGATAAACTCGACTTCGCGGATACCGCCAGCACCGAGCTTGATGTTTTCCGCCATATCCTTGCGCCGCACCTCCTGCTGAATCAGCTGTTTCATGTTGCGCAGGGCGTCGATCGCGGAAAAATCCAAGTAACGTCGGTAAACGAAAGGTCGCAGCATTTGCAGCAGCTGCGCTCCGGCCTGTTGGTCGCCACCTACCACTCGCGCCTTGATCATGGCGTAGCGTTCCCAGTCTCGGCCCTGATCCTGGTAGTACTGCTCCAGGGCATTGAAGCTAAAGACCAGGGGGCCGGACGCGCCGTAAGGGCGCAGGCGCATGTCAGTGCGAAAGACAAAGCCATCCACCGTGATGGCGTCCAGTGCCTTGATCAGTTTTTGTCCCAGCCGGATAAAAAACTCCTGGTTGTCCAGGGGGCGCTTGACGCCCTGGGTTTCACCGCCTTCCGGGTAGGCGAAAATCAAGTCGATGTCCGAAGACAGGTTCAGTTCATGGGCGCCGAGCTTGCCCATGCCGAGGATCACCATATGCTGCGCTTGGGCGCTGCGCTGTCCCTGCGGCGTGCCGAGCTGCTGGCAGAGCTGTGGATACAGCCATTGGTAGGCCTGCTCGATACAGGTATCGGCCAGATCCGAGAGGTTGCGACAGGTTTCCACCAGGTCAGCCTGTCGACTGATATCACGCCAAATGATACGCAGCTGCTGGCGGTTGCGAAAACGTCGCAGGCTGCGCGCCAGGGCATTTTCGTCCGTGCACTGTTGCAGTTGCTTGGCCAGTTGTTGACTTAGCTCGTCTATGCTCAGGCTGCGTTCCAGTTCGCCGCTGTCCGCCAGGTCGAGTAAGAGCTGCGGATCACGCAATGCCTGCTGAGTCACAAAGTCACTGGCGGCAGTGACCCGCTGCAGTTGTGCTTTGCGGCTCTGCGGCCAGGCCGCGAAGTTTTCGGCCGCCAGCGGCGATAGCGCCTGCTTGAGCGATTCGCTGGCATGCTGGGCCTGGGCAAGGAGGGTGGCAGGCAAAGAAACGAGTGGAGGCAGACGCATGGTTTATCCTTAGGGCGGCCATGTATTGCTGCAGCGAGAATGGGCAAAAGCCATTGCCAAGACTTGCCAAACAGGGTTCTGGCCTGATCTGATTATGGTTTTGCACGGATCCAATGTGTCCGTATTGCTGAAATTTTTGTCCAATTGTAGTAAAACTACACAAGGCCGGGACCACCCAACCGGTATTCTAAGAATTCAAGTGCCTGCCCAAAAAGCCGGGCACGCATCCGGGCTTCCGATTCTGGAAGTCTTTCCGCTCTGGAGCAAGCCATGCAAGACCTCGATCCAATCGAAACCCAGGAATGGCTGGACGCACTGGACTCCGTCCTCGACAAGGAAGGTGAAGAACGTGTCCATTATCTGATGACACGTTTGGGGGAGTTGGCCACACGCAGTGGTACACAACTGCCTTACTCAATCACTACGCCGTACCGCAATACCATCCCGGTGCAAAAAGAAGCGCGCATGCCGGGCGATCTGTTCATGGAACGACGTGTTCGTTCGCTGGTGCGCTGGAACGCGCTGGCCATGGTGATGCGCGCCAACATGAAGGACCCGGATCTGGGCGGGCATATTTCCACCTTTGCCTCCAGCGCCACCCTTTACGATATCGGCTTCAACTACTTTTTCCAGGCTCCCACCGAAGAGCACGGCGGCGACCTGATCTACTACCAAGGCCACGCTTCTCCGGGCATCTATTCCCGGGCCTTCCTCGAAGGGCGCTTGAGCGAAGAGCAGATGAACAACTTCCGTCAGGAAGTCGGTGGGCACGGTCTTTCTTCCTATCCGCACCCGCACCTGATGCCGGATTTCTGGCAGTTCCCGACCGTCTCCATGGGCCTGGGACCTATCACCGCGATATACCAGGCACGCTTTATGAAGTACCTGGAAAACCGCGGTTTCATCCCCGCTGGCAAGCAGAAGGTCTGGTGTTTTATCGGCGACGGCGAGACCGACGAGCCGGAGACCCTGGGAGCCATTTCCCTGGCTGGCCGGGAAAATCTGGACAACCTGATTTTTGTCATCAACTGTAACCTGCAGCGTCTGGATGGTCCGGTACGCGGGAATGGCAAAATCATCCAAGAGCTTGAAGGCGTATTCCGTGGCGCTAACTGGAACGTCAACAAGGTCATCTGGGGCCGTTTGTGGGATCCGCTGTTCGCCCAGGATGAAGACGGCCGCATGCAACGCCGCATGGACGCCGCCATCGACGGTGAATATCAAAACTACAAGGCCAAAGATGGCGCTTACGTGCGCAAGCATTTCTTCGGCGCCGATCCGGAGTTGCTCAAGCGCGTCGAGAGCCTCAGCGACGAAGAGATTTTCAGCCTCAACCGTGGCGGCCACGACCCCTACAAGGTCTACGCGGCCTATCACCAGGCGGTCAACCACAAGGGCCAGCCCACCGTCATCCTGGCCAAGACCATCAAAGGTTATGGTACTGGTGCCGGCGAGGCGAAGAACACTGCGCACAACACCAAGAAAGTGGATATCGAGTCGCTGAAGAAATTCCGCGATCGTTTCGACATCCCGCTCAGCGATGCCCAACTGGAAGAAGTACCCTTCTACCGTCCGGAAGAAGACAGCGCAGAAATGAAATACCTGCGCAAATGCCGCGAGAAGCTCGGTGGCCACCTGCCGCAGCGTAACCGTGGCAACATCAGCATTCCGACGCCGCCGCTGGAAACCCTCAAGTCTATTCTGGATGGTTCGGGCGACCGCGAAATCTCCACCACCATGGCTTTCGGTCGCATCCTCGCATCCCTGGTCAAGGACAAGGAGCTGGGCAAACGCATAGTGCCGATCCTTGCCGACGAGGCCCGTACTTTCGGTATGGAAGGCATGTTCCGTCAGCTGGGGATCTACTCGCCGGTCGGCCAGCTGTATGAGCCGGTGGACCGCGATCAGGTGATGTACTACCGCGAAGAGAGAGACGGGCAAATCCTCCAGGAAGGGCTCAACGAAGCCGGTGCCTTCTCCTCCTTCATTGCTGCCGGTACTGCCTACAGCAACTACAAAACGCCGATGTTGCCGGTTTATATCTTCTATTCGATGTTCGGCTTCCAGCGTATCGGCGACCTTGCCTGGGCAGCTGGTGATGGCCAGACTCGTGGCTTCCTGCTTGGCGGCACCTCCGGGCGTACCACGCTCAACGGTGAAGGCCTGCAGCACGAAGATGGACACAGCCACATTCTTGCCAGCACCATACCCAATTGCCGCAGCTATGACCCCACCTATGCCTACGAGCTGGCGGTGATCATGCGCGAAGGCACTTACCGGATGATGGAGAAGCAAGAAAGCGTCTACTACTACATCACCGTGATGAACGAAAACTACCAGCAGCCGGCCATGCCAGAGGGTGTCGAAGAGGGCATCATCAAGGGCATGTACCTGCTTGAAGAGGACAGCCGCGAAGCTGCCCATCACGTGCAGCTGCTGGGTTGCGGCACTATCCTCAACGAGGTTCGTGAGGCGGCGAAGATTCTGCGTAACGACTACAACATCGGCGCCGATATCTGGAGCGTGACCAGCTTCAACGAGTTGCGCCGTGATGGCCTGGCGGTGGAACGCAGCAATCGTCTGCATCCCGAGCAAAAACCGGCCAAGAGCTATGTTGAGCAGTGCCTGGGTGGACGTCAGGGACCAGTGGTGGCCAGTACCGACTACATGAAACTGTTCGCCGAGCAGATTCGCCAGTGGGTTCCAGTCAAGGAATACAAGGTGCTGGGTACCGATGGCTTTGGTCGCAGCGACAGCCGGCGTAATCTGCGGGACTTCTTTGAAGTCGATCGCCGCTGGGTGGTTCTGGCCGCGCTTGAGGCGCTGGCCGATCGTGGCGAGATCGAGCGCAAGGTGGTGGCCGAGGCCCTCACCAAGTTCGCCATCGACCCCGAGAAACGTAGCCCGCTGGACTGCTAAGGAGACGCATTGTGAGTGAATTGATACGCGTACCTGACATCGGCAGCGGTGCGGGTGAGGTCATTGAACTGTTTGTGAAGGTCGGTGATCGCATTGAAGTTGATCAGAGTCTGCTGACTCTGGAGTCGGACAAGGCCAGCATGGAGATTCCGTCGCCCAAGGCTGGCCTGGTCAAGAGTCTCAAGGTCAAGCTGGGCGATACCTTGAAAGAGGGTGACGAGGTGCTTGAGCTGGAGGTTGCTGATGCGGCAGACAGCCCGGCCGCCCCTGCACAGGTTGTCAGCCAGGCGGCGGCCGCTGAGGCTCCAGCCCAGGCCGCGGCAGCGCAGAGCGCAGCGGTCAGCGTTGGCGCGCCACTGGAAGTCAAGGTTCCGGACATCGGCTCCAGCAGCAAAGCCAGCGTCATTGAGATTGCCGTCAAGCCAGGCGACAGCATCGCCCTGGATCAGTCGCTGATCACCCTGGAGTCGGACAAGGCCAGCATGGAGATTCCTTCGCCCGCCGCCGGTGTGGTGGAAAGTCTGCAGGTCAAGATCGGCGATGAGGTTGGCACTGGCGATCTGATTTTACTGCTCAAGAGCAGTGCTGCTGCAACTGCGCAGCCAGCGGCCAGTGCTCCTGCGGCGGCGGTTGCCGAAGCAGCACCTGCGGCTGTCGCGGCGGCCGCGCCAGCGCCTGCCCAGAGCAGCGAAGAAGTGCGTATTCCGGACATCGGTGCCGACGCTGCCAGCGTGATTGAAGTACTGGTCAAGGTGGGCGAGAGTGTCGAAGCCGAACAGTCGCTGATCGTACTGGAGTCGGCCAAGGCCAGCATGGAAATTCCAGCGCCCAAGGCTGGGGTGATCGAGAGTCTGTCGATCAAGGTTGGCGATAAGGCCTCGACTGGCGATCTGATTCTGCTACTGCAGGTCCAGGGTGCGGCTGCTGCCAAGCCTGCCGCCGCCGCTGCCGCAGCAGCTCCAGCCGCGGCAGAGGTAGCCAGCAGCCCCGCAGCGCCCGCTCCGGCGGCGGCTCCCGTCCAGGCTGTGGCTGCTGTCACGGCGAGTCCTACCTCAGGCAAGGTGCATGCCGGTCCTGCGGTACGTCAGTTGGCCCGCGAGTTCGGCGTGGATCTGAGCGCCGTAGTCGGCACTGGGCCGAAAGCGCGTATCCTCAAAGAAGACGTACAGGCTTACGTCAAAGCCGAACTGCACAGGGCCAAATCGGCTCCGACAGCTGCCCAGGCTGCGCCAGGGGCAGGCATTCCTGCCATCCCGGTGGTGGATTTCAGCAAGTTCGGTGAAGTGGAAGAGGTTGCCCTGACCCGACTGATGCAGGTTGGCGCCACCAACCTGCACCGTAGCTGGCTGAACGTGCCCCATGTAACCCAGTTCGAATCGGCGGACATTACCGAGCTGGAGGCTTTCCGCGTAGCGCAGAAAGCCGTGGCGGAAAAGGCCGGGGTCAAGCTGACCGTACTGCCCTTGCTGCTCAAAGCCTGTGCTTACTTGCTCAAGGAGCTGCCGGACTTCAACAGTTCGCTGGCACCCAGCGGCAAGGCGCTGATTCGCAAGAAGTACGTGCATATAGGTTTTGCCGTGGATACGCCGGACGGGCTGCTGGTTCCGGTGATCAAGAACGTCGATCAGAAGAGCTTGCTGCAACTCGCCGCCGAAGCTGCCGTACTGGCAGACAAGGCGCGCAACAAGAAGCTCTCCACCGATGACATGCAGGGCGCTTGTTTCACCATCTCCAGTCTGGGTCACATTGGCGGCACTGGCTTCACGCCAATCGTCAATGCCCCGGAAGTGGCGATCCTCGGTGTATCCAAGGCAGCCATTTCGCCGGTATGGGATGGCAAGGCGTTCCAGCCGCGTCTGCTCCTGCCGCTGTCGCTGTCCTATGATCACCGGGTGATCAATGGGGCTGCTGCTGCACGCTTCACCAAGCGTCTGAGCGATGTGCTGAACGACATCCGTACCATGCTGCTGTAACAGGCCATGGCTTGTTAGTCGTGACAATGCCCCCGTCATTCGATGGGGGCATTGTCGTTTAGGGATTCAGCTTTTGCTTAGCGATTACCACAAGGAGTTGTGCATGACGGATGTGCGGATTTACGGCTATCACGCCCATGTCTATTTCGACGCCCATAGCCTGGCCCAGGCCCGTGCGCTATGTGAAGCTGCGGCGCAGCGTTTTGCCCTGAAAATGGGCCGCGTTCACCAGCGGCTGGTGGGCCCCCATAGCAGTTGGAGCTGTCAGTTGGCTTTTCGTGCCGAGCTGTTTGCTGAGGTGCTGCCCTGGTTGCTGCTCAACCGTGGCGAACTGGTGATCTTTATTCACCCCATCACCGGTAATGAACTGCTCGATCACCGTGATCGCGCCATGTGGATGGGGGCGGTGCTACCCCTGGATCTGTCGGTGTTGACCGAAACTGGGCCGTTGATCTTGGATTTTTAAGGCGTCTTAGCTGAGGCCCATATAACGGTCCGCGCGGTGGTTGACCGCCAGCACCAGGTTCAGGGTCACAGCGCCTAATACCGAGAGCAGGACTTTTTCCGGCGCGATGATAAACAGCGCCGCCAGCACTATTCCGCCATCCACCAGCATTTGAAAAAGACCTGCACGCAGGCCGAAACGACCCTGCAGGTAGAGCGCCAGGATGTTTACCCCACCCAGGCTGGCTTTGTGGCGAAACAGCATCAGCAGCCCCAGCCCCATGGCGCCACCGCCGAATAGCGTGGCATACAGGGTATCGAGATGATTGAAGCTGATCCACTGCGGGGTCAGTTCGCTAAGCAGTGAGACCAGGCCGACGGCACAGAATGTACGCAGGGTGAAGCTCCAGCCCATGCGCCAGATGGCTAGGGCATAGAAAGGCAGATTGACCAAAAAGAAGATCAGGCCAAAGGGCCAGTCGGCCAGATACTTGAACAGAAAGGCCAGGCCCATGGTGCCACCGGTGAGCAGTCCGGCGTGGCTATACAGGCTGATGCCCAGGGCAACCATGGCGGTGCCGAAAAGCAGCGCCAGGGCGTCCTCCCACAGCGGATGGCGGCTAAATACCGCGGCGACCTGTTCCTTGTCGACGTAAGCCTGGGAGCTGTCTTGCATGTTTGGCTATCTCATTGAGGGGGCAATACCAGGGAAAGCTGGCACGGCCTTGAAACAACAGTGGCTAGTGTAGCGCTACCCAGGTTTCCAAGGCATAGCCTGGGGCAGCGCCTTGGGCGGCATGTTCGATGCGTTCGCGTAGTTGCCATTCAGTTTCGCTGAAAGCCGGAAACCAGGCATCGCCCTGTGGCTGCAAGGCCACGCGGGTGAGGTAGAGCATGTCGGCCATGGGCAGCGCCTGCTGGTATAGCTGGGCGCCGCCGATCAGCATCACCTGGCTGGCGGACTGCTGCAGGCCCCAGGCTTCGGCGCGCTCGCGGGCCTCTTGCAGTGAGGCAAAAACCTCGGCGCCCTCAAGTTGCAGTCCTGTCTGACGGCTAACCACCAGGTTGAGGCGGCCGGGCAGGGGGCGGCCCAAGGAGTCCCAGGTTTTGCGGCCCATGATCACTGGCTTGCCCAGGGTCTTGGCCTTGAAGTGTTGTAGGTCAGCCGGCAAATGCCACGGCAGTTGGTTATCGCGGCCAATCACACGGTTTTGTGCGAGGGCGGCAATTAGGCAGAGGGGCAGTCGGTTCTTCATATTGGCAAGCATAACAGAGGCTTGGCTGATAAATCAGGATTTGCACTTGGCCTCAGGCTGCGGCATCTTTGTGCATGTTTTGCGATTTTTCCATGGAGTCAGGAGTTAAGTTTGATGTTGTTAAGCCGTTTGCTGTGGGCCGTGCTGGCCACGCTATCTTTGAGTCTACCGCTTCAGGCGCAGTCGGTCGCAGGTGTTAAGTCCGGTGTGGATCAAGCCCGGCCGCTGATCATTGCCCACCGTGGTGCCAGCGGTTATGTACCGGAGCACACCCTGGCCGCTTACAGCATTGCCATCTTGCAGGGCGCAGATTACATCGAGCTGGATTTGGTACCGAGCAAGGATGGTCAGCTGTTTGTGCGGCATGACAACGAATTGGGTCTGACCACCGATGTGGCGGACCATCCTGAGTTTGCCGCCCGCAAACGCCAGCAGCAGATTGACGGTGTAACCATGGAGGGTTGGTTCAGTGAGGATTTTAGCGCTGCCGAACTCAAGCGTTTGCGCGCGGTTGAGCGCATTGGGCAAATACGTCCGGGTAATACCCGCTTCAATGGCCAGTTTGAGATTCCCACCCTGCAGGAGGTCATAGACCTACTTAAAGCCCTGCAGATCAGCCAGGGCCGGCAGATCGGCCTGTATATCGAAACCAAGCATCCGACCCACTTTGCCGGGCTGGGACTGGGCATTGAGAAGCAGCTGCTGGAAGTGTTGGCCCGCAATGGTTACCGGGATTCCAGCGCACCGGTGTACATCCAGTCGTTCGAGGTCAGTAACCTCAAGGCCCTGCATCAGTTGAGTTCGCTGCGATTGGTTCAGTTGTACGACAGCGGCCAACCCTATGACCAACTGGTTCAGGGCAAGTCCCTGAGCTATGCGCAAATGGCGAGTGCCGATGGCCTTAAAGAGGTTGCCAAATATGCGACAGGAGTCGGTCCGGACAAGAGTCTTATCATAGCCGAGGACGAGCAAGGGCGCTTGAGCAAGCCCAGCCGCTTTGTTGCCGATGCCCATGCGGCGGGCCTGCTGGTGCATCCTTATACCTTCAGGGCAGAAAACCATTTTCTACCTGCCAGTTTGCGGCGCGGCGAGTCTCCTGCACAACGCGGCGATCTGGATAGCCTGCTGCACGCCTTTCTGGATGCCGGCATCGATGGTCTGTTTATCGATCAAGCGGATATTGCCGTGCGCATTAGGTCTGCCCGGAAATAGAGAGCTGTGTTAAGGCCGGTGGTTAGGTAATTTGGGCCAAAGCGGTTTGAGCGATTATGCTACCAAGGGTAGAAAACTGCCGAGGAATGCTGTGACCTTATCCAGGCTACGACGCCAATGGCTCTGTGAAGCCGTGCGTCTGCGTGAAGAACATACCGGGTTGCTCGAAGACAGTGAGGCCAACCGCCGTGCTCGGGCTGAGGGCGGCGACCTGTCCCGGCGCATTGAATGTCGTGCCTTGTCCTTGGCCGCTCGGGACGGTCTTGTAGAGGCCCAGCAACATTGGCTGCAGGGCGCGCGACTGGCTTTGCTGTTGCTGGCTTTGCTGGCTCTGGCCAGCGGTGGCACAGTGGCAGTTGCCGCCCTGGGAGACGGGCAGAACCCGGTCAATGTGTTTTGGGCCCTAGGCAGCCTGCTTGGTCTGAATCTGCTGTTGCTGCTGGGTTGGTTGCTTGGCCTATTGTTGGGTGGCGGTCAAGCGGCAGCCCTGGGGCGTATCTGGCTATGGCTCAGCGAGAAACTGGCCCGCGATAGACGCGCCCTGCATATAGCCCCGGCATTACTGATGTTGCTACAGCGGCATAAACTCAATCGTTGGTTGCTTGGCCTGACAGTCCACGGTTTGTGGTTGTTACTGCTATCCAGTGCGCTGTTGTTGTTGCTGGCTCTACTCTCTACCCGAAGTTACGGCTTTGTTTGGGAAAGCACTTTGCTCGGTAGCGAAACCTTTGTCAGCCTGACCCAGGCCCTGGGGGCACTGCCGAGCCTGCTGGGCTTTGCTCTGCCGGATGCATCGACTATCCGCGCCAGTGCAGATAGCCCTTTGCCGTTGCAGGCAGCGCGCCAGACATGGGCCAGTTGGCTGGTCGGTGTGCTGCTGGTCTACGGCTTGTTGCCACGACTGTTGCTGACTCTGCTCTGTCTATGGCAGTGGCGCTCCGGGCAAGCCAGGTTGAGACTGGATCTGGCATTGCCGGGCTACGCCCTGTTGCTTCCGCGTCTGCTGCCTGACAGCGAGCGTTTGGGCGTCTGCGATGCAGAGCCTGCGCAGCCTCATCAGCCCCAGTTCGCTGGCTCGGCTGCGGCCAGTCAGGGCGCTTTGCTGGTGGCCGTTGAGCTGGATGAGCAGCATCCCTGGCCACCAGCACTGGCAGACTCGATTGCCAATGCAGGGGTGATCGACAGTCGCGAGCAGCGGCGCCAGTTACTCGACCAGTTGGCCCGGTTCCCCCAGGCGCGCTTGGTCATTGCCTGCGATCCGCGGCGCTCCCCGGATCGCGGCAGCCTGGCGTTGCTCGCCGAAATGTCCCGTAGTGCAGGCAGCACACGCATCTGGCTGCTGCCACCGGCTCCGGGGGAGAGTCTGGACAGTGAGCGTCTTGCCGACTGGCATCGCAAACTGGATGAGCTGCAACTGGCGCACCAGGGAAGCTCCCCGCTAACTTGGCTGGAGACGGGGCATGACTAAGGCTCTGCGCATGCCAGTTGCCTGGACTATGGCGCTAGGCTTTTACCCAAGAGGCCAGGGTTTATGAGTCAGCCATTGAAGCTTGCGCTGGTCGGTCATACCAATGTTGGCAAGACCTCACTAATGCGTACCCTGACCCGGGATGTTGGTTTTGGCGAGGTATCGCCCCGTGCAAGTACCACCCGCCATGTAGAGGGCGCCCGTCTTTCGGTGGATGGCGAAGCCTTGTTGGAGCTCTATGACACGCCGGGACTGGAGGATGCCATTGGCCTGCTCGATTACCTTGAGCAACTGCAGCGCCCGGGCGAACGCCTGGACGGCCCCGAGCGCCTAGCGCGATTTATGCAAAGCAGCGAGGCGCGTCAACGCTTTGAGCAAGAGGCCAAAGTGTTACGCCAATTGCAGGCCTCCCATGCAGGCCTGTATCTGATCGATGCCCGCGAGCCGGTGTTGGCCAAATACCGCGATGAACTGAGCGTATTGGCCATGGGAGCCCGTCCGCTGCTGCCGGTGCTCAATTTCGTGGCTGCTAGCGATCATCGCGAAGAGCAGTGGCGCGAGGCACTCTCGCGCCTTGGCTTGCATGCCCTGGTGCGGTTTGACAGTGTGGCGCCAGCGCTCGACGGTGAGCGGCGGCTCTATGAAAGCTTGGCACTATTGCATGAGCAGGCCCGGCCGCAGTTGCTGCGCCTGATCGAGTCCCATGAAGCCCAGCGTGCTGCGCGTCAGGCCAGTGCCAGAGGTTTGATCGCCGAGCTTTTGCTCGACTGTGCCGCCTGCCGACGCAGTGTGGTCAGTGCAAGCGAGCAGCAGCAAACGGCTATCGAGACCTTGCGCAAAGATGTCCGCCAGCGAGAGCAACTCTGTGTGGACGCCTTGCTGCGCCTATACGCCTTCCGCCCAGAGGACGCCCGTACCGACGAGTTGCCGCTGCTGGATGGACGCTGGGGCGATGATCTGTTTAATCCGGAAACTTTAAAACAGCTGGGCATTCGCCTGGGGGGAGGCGCTGCGGCTGGCGCTGCGGCCGGTGCCGGCGTGGATCTGCTGGTTGGTGGGCTGACCCTGGGCGCTGCGGCGCTGACTGGCGCCTTGCTTGGCGGCGGTGCCCAAACATTGCGCAACTATGGAGCGCGCTTGAAGGATAAGTTCAAGGGCCAGCGGGAGTTGACCCTGGACGATGCGCTGCTGCGCCTCTTGGCACTGCGTCAGCAACAGCTGTTGCATGCTTTGGACAATCGAGGCCATGCCGCGCAGAATGCCGTGCGTCTCAGGGAGCTGGAAGACCGCCAATGGCGGCAAGGCAAGCTACATCCGGCCCTGAAGATCGCCAGGGCGCACCCTGAGTGGTCATCCTTGGGGCCTAGCCCCCGACTCAATCAGCTGGAACGCCAACAGCAGGTGCAGCGTCTGGCTGCTGAACTGGCGCGTGGGGATTAGCCGACACAGATGTGTCTGCGATGTTTCAGTCGTAGACATTCAGACTTGATCTGACAGTTACCGGTTTTTCGCGCTCAGCCAGCGCTGGCTCCCTGGCTGGGGCTGTGGACAGAGGTTCCGCTTTGCTGCTTTACTCGAGGTTTTCAGACAGATAAGAAAAAAACTATGCTGCGTGCTCTGCTTGCTACTTTATCTCTTTATTGTTTACTAATGACTCCAAGCTCTTACGCAATCGACAAGATCGATTTGATCATCGACACCGATCCGGGCGCCGACGATGTGGTCGCGTTGCTGTTGGCGCTGGCCTCCCCTGAGCAACTGAGTGTGCGTGCCATTACCACTGTGGCCGGTAATGTGCGCATCGAGAAGACGTCGCGTAATGCTCGTCTAGCTTTGGAGTGGGCAGGGCGCGCCGAGGTGCCAGTGTATGCCGGGGCCAGCAGGCCGTTGCTGCGCACGCCGGTCTACGCGGCAGATGTGCATGGCGAGGAGGGCATGCCAGGGGTTGCGGTGTATGAGCCTAAGTCGCCGCTGGCCGAGGGTAGTGCAGTGCAGTATTTGATACAGACCTTGCGCGCCGCGCCGCCCCATAGCATCACCCTGGCCATGCTTGGTCCGCAGACCAATTTGGCGCTGGCGCTGGGGCAGGCTCCGGATATCGTCAAGGGCCTTAAGGAAGTGGTGGTGATGGGAGGCGCCCACTTCAACGGTGGCAATATCACCCCGGTGGCTGAATTTAACCTATTCGCTGACCCACAGGCGGCTCGCGTAGTGTTGGCCAGCGGTGTGAGGCTGACCTATCTGCCTTTGGATGTGACCCACAAGGTTATCACCAGCCCGCAGCGCCTGGAGCGTATCCGTGACCTGGGTAACCAAGCAGGCAAACGGGTGTACGACATTATCAGTCAGTATGCCCAGCACGACATTGAGCATTACGGCCTGCCAGGAGGACCGGTGCACGATGCTACGGTTATCGCCTATCTCTTGAAGCCTTCGCTGTTCAAGGGGCGGGATGCCTTTGTGGCTATCGATGACCGCGACGGTCTGGGCTTTGGCCAGACTGTGGTGGACTACTACGCCAGCCTGCAGCAGCCAAGCAATGTGCATTGGGTGACCGAGGGCGACGCCCAGGGTTTCTTCGACCTGTTGACTGAGCGTTTGCAGCGTCTGCCCTGAACCTTGGTCGCGGTGTTTTGTGCATGCCGGTCTGCTAAGGAGCTGACCGCTGCATGGATCGCCGATCGCCAAAGGCTGATCGCAGTGTTATTTCTAGATATCAGTACTATTTCATCAAAGACAACGCTGACTCCGCCAGCGTGCCTGTCGCTTTACCCATGTGCGGCACTTTCGCCGCTTTCCATAAGTCCAGTGTCGTAGCCCAGCCCATAGTCAGTACGAACTCTTAGCCTTGGCTGTAATCAAATCGCGCGGCTATTTGAATCTGGATTACAGCTTGCAGTTTTTGCAGTCATTGTTTTCATCCAATGGGTCAAGGAGGCCAATCCGGTTTTGCTCTGCATGTCATCCGGGGTGTTGCGCTGGGGCTGGATTGTCCTGTGAGTATGAGTAAGAACTAATCGGCGAGGTGTCGCAGAGGACTTGTGCTGTTACCGGCCTTCCTGAAGTCTTCTCACAATATGGGATGCTATTCTACATGTTGAGATTATTTGTAGAAGGTTCTAGGATGACGCCATGACAAATCAGCAGAGTACGCCGGCAGGCGCCCAGGCGTTGTTTCGTGGGCTTGCCGTTATCGACGCGGTAGCCGAGGGTGCGCAGAGCCTGCAGCGCATCGGCGAAGTGGTAGGCTGTACCCGCAGCACGACACACCGTTTGGTGTCTGCCTTGGTCCAGGCGGGGTATCTGCGTAGCGGAGCTGGAGGCTATAGCCTTGGTTCTCGATTGATCGAACTGGGCTTTCGCGCCCGCAGTCAGATACCGCTGGTGGAGCTGGCCCGTGTGCATCTGTGCCGCCTTTCCGAGGCCTGTGGCGATACCGTTCATTTGGCTGTGCGTGAACAGGATGATGTCTTTTATCTCGATAAAATCCCTGGCGAACGTGGCCTGGAAATGCGTTCGCGGGTCGGCCTGCGCATGCCCTTGGCGCTGACCGGAGTCGGCAAGGCGTTGATGCTCGACTTGAACGATCAGCAGTGGGAAGAACTCTATAAGGCAGGTGTCGCCCGTCGTGTAGGACCTGGTCTGCGTGAACAGTTCACCGCCTGGCCTGAATATTTGGCGCAACTCAGAAGCTACGCCACTGCCGGTTACAGTCTTGACCTTGAGGAAAATGAGCTGGGTATCCGCTGTGTGGCCGCGCCGATTCGCGATGCTGCTGGTGCCATTGTGGCTGCTATTTCGGTGGCTGGCGCCATCACCTATATGCCTGAAGCGCGGCTCGAAGAGCTGCGCCCTGCCGTGATACAGACGGCCCAGGCTATTTCTCTGGAGTTGGGGTGGAGACCCGTATGAGTGCACTAATTGCCCTGGACTGGGGAACTTCATCTTTGCGGGCGCAGTTGCTTGATGCTAATGCAGAGGTCATTGCAAGCCGTAGCGAGCCTTGGGGCATCATGCATACCCCGGATGGTGACTTTGCTAAGGCTTTTGAGGCGCTGGTCGGTGACTGGCGGCAACGCTGGCCAGATGCGCCGGCGCTGGCCTGCGGCATGATAGGTAGCCGCAATGGTTGGCGTGAGGTGCCCTATGTTGAGGCTCCGGCTAGCATTGCGCAGATTGCTGCGGGGCTGCTGCGTTTCGATAGCGGTTGTGGTGATCTGTACCTGGTACCTGGAGTGATACAGCGAGGCGCGTTACCGAATGTCCTGCGCGGCGAGGAAACTCAGGTATTCGGCGCATTGCAGCTGTGCCCGGAGCTTGCGGGAGATGGTCTGCTGGTGCTGCCGGGTACCCATAGTAAATGGGTGAAGCTGCAGGACTCCAGGCTGCAGAGCTTTACCACCTACATGACCGGAGAGCTGTTTGCAGTCTTGCGCGAACATTCGATTCTGGGTCGGCCCGCCCGCGATGCTGGCGTGAGCTGCGCCAGTACGCAGGCTTTTCAGCTGGGCTTGAGCAATGCCCGTGAAGCTGGGGCCGAAGGTATTGCCGCGCGCTTGTTCACTGCTCGCAGTTTGTTTATCGCCGAGGATTTACCGGCTACGGAAACCCTGGACTACCTCTCTGGTCTGTTGATTGGCGAGGAAATTCGTAGCGCCCTTGCGGCATTGCGCGGTAGCCCTTGTCCACCTTTGTTACTGATTGGAGATCCTGCGCTTTGCGAGCGTTACCGTCAGGCGCTGGCGTTTTTCGGTATTGATGATGTTCGCCATCTCGAACAGGCGAGCCGTGTCGGTCTTTGGCAGATTGCTCAGGCGGCCGGGTTAGTCGGCCCGGCACTGCCTTGAAAGGAGAGAGTTATGCTCAAAGAGTATCTTGCTGAGCTTCCCCTGATTGCGATTCTTCGCGGCGTTACCCCGCAAGAGATAGTAGCGGTGGGACGTGTTCTGTATGAGGCGGGCTTTCGCGTTATAGAGATTCCCCTCAACTCGCCGCAGCCCCTGGAAAGCATCCAGTTGCTGTCCAGTGCCCTGGGGGGCGACTGCCTGGTCGGTGCAGGCACTGTGCTCAACGAGCAGCAGGTTAGCGCGGTGGCCCAGGCGGGAGGACGTTTGGTGGTTTCTCCCAATACCAACGGTGCGGTGATCCGGGCCAGCAAATTGGCCGGCATGGCCAGTGCCCCGGGAGTGGCTACGCCGAGCGAAGGCTTTGCCGCCCTTGAGGCCGGCGCCGATGCTTTGAAACTGTTCCCGGCTGAGCAGCTGGCTCCGGCTGTGTTGAAAGCCTGGCGCGCGGTATTTCCCGCAGATTTGCCGATGCTGCCTGTGGGCGGCGTTACTCCACACAGTATGGCTTCTTATGTACAGGCTGGCGCCAATGGTTTTGGCCTCGGCTCGGCACTGTACAAACCTGGACTGGACCTTGAGCAGCTCGCGAGCAACGCCAAGGCATTCGCCAGCGCCTGGCAGCAGCTGCGCGCCTGACACATTTTTCCAACCCGAGACGAGTAGAACGGGGATCTGACCATGAAAATCACCAAGCTTACGACCTACATCGTTCCACCCCGCTGGTGTTTCCTCAAAATCGAAACCGATGAAGGCATCAGTGGCTGGGGCGAGCCTGTGCTTGAGGGCCGTGCCCATAGTGTTGCCGCCGTTGTTGAGGAACTGAGTGACTACCTTATTGGTAAGGACCCTCGGCAGATCGAAGACCATTGGACTGTGCTCTACCGCGGTGGTTTTTACCGTGGCGGTGGCATCCACATGAGTGCGTTGGCGGGTATCGACCAGGCCCTTTGGGACATCAAGGGCAAGATGCTGGGCGTGCCGGTACACGAGTTGCTCGGCGGCCAAGTTCGCGACAGCATTCCGGGTATATTCCTGGATTGGCGGCGACCGTCCGGCGGAAACCGCAGCCCAGGCACTGGAGCGCAAGAACAAGGGCTTTACCGCGATCAAGATGAATGCCTCCGAGGAGATGCAGTTCGTCGACAGCTACGACAAGGTCGATCAGGTGCTGGCCAACGTGGCGGCAATCCGCGAGGCCTGTGGCCCGCATTTCGGCATAGGCGTGGATTTCCACGGGCGCATACACAAGCCCATGGCCAAGGTGCTGATCAAGGAGCTGGAGCAGTTCCGCCTGATGTTTATCGAGGAGCCGGTGCTCAGCGAAAACTACGAGGCGCTCAAAGAAATCGCGCTGATGAGCAATACTCCCATTGCCCTGGGCGAGCGCCTGTATTCGCGCTGGGACTTCAAGCGCATTCTGCAGGATGGTTACGTCGACATTCTGCAGCCGGATCCCTCCCATTCCGGCGGTATTACCGAGACCCGCAAGATTGCCAACATGGCCGAGGCCTATGATGTGGCAATCGCCCTGCACTGTCCGCTTGGTCCGATAGCCCTGGCGGTCAACCTGCAACTGGACGGCAACTGCTACAACGCCTTTGTCCAGGAGCAGAGCCTGGGTATTCACTATAACCAGGGTAACGACCTGCTGGATTACATCAAAAATCCCGAGGTGTTCGACTACGCCGATGGCCATGTGAAGATTCCCCAAGGCCCAGGTCTGGGTATCGAGGTGAATGAGGAGTACGTACAGGAGCGCGCCGCCCTCGGACATCGCTGGCGCAACCCCATTTGGCGGCACAAGGACGGTAGTTTCGCCGAGTGGTGATAAGCGTTAGGTCATGGCGGTAGTAAGGCTGCCGCCAGCTGTAGGCACGCCGGGCGATCCTGCCCATATCCTGGTCTAGGGCCCAGAGGGCAGGGGCTGTCTGGCTGCTGTTTTGTTCGTTTCATTGGTTCTCCGGTTCAGAAAAACTTTCATAACAGGTACCGAGCAATGCAAACATCACAGTTAAGTGCTGCCACTGGCAGCGACAAGCCGACACGTTCACGCTACTTCATCATGGTGCTGTTGTTTGTCACCGTGGTTATCAATTATCTGGACCGCAGTAACCTGTCTATCGCTGCGCCCCATTTAGCCAAGGATCTCGGCCTTGACCCAGTGAAAATGGGCCTGGTGCTTTCCGCCTTCGGCTGGACCTACGCGGCCATGCAGATTCCGGGCGGCTGGCTGGTCGATCGGGTGCCACCAAGACGGCTGTACGCTCTTGCCATCGGCCTGTGGTCGCTGGCGACCATGGGCCTGGGCTTGGCGGGCAGCTTTGTGGCGCTGATTGTCTTGCGTCTGGCCGTTGGCGCACTGGAGGCGCCGGCTTATCCCATTAACAACAGGGTGGTGACCAGCTGGTTTCCGGAGAGCGAAAGGGCCACGGCCATTGGTTTCTACACATCTGGACAGTTTGTCGGATTGGCTTTTCTGACACCTGTGCTGATCTACCTGCAGCAGGCGTTCAGCTGGCATATGGTATTTCTGGTCACCGGTGCCATAGGTGTGATCTGGGCCTGCACCTGGTATTTCCTGTATCGCGATCCACGTGATTACCTAGGGGCCAACGCCGCAGAAATTGCCCTGATTGAGCAGGGTGGTGGCCTAGTGGATCTGAGCAAGGCCAACAGCAGCAAGGCCCCCTTCCAGTGGCGGGATCTGGCCATAGTGCTGAGTAAGCGCAAGCTGTGGGGGGTATATCTTGGCCAGTTCTGCCTGACCTCGACCCTGTGGTTTTTCCTTACCTGGTTCCCCACTTATCTGGTCAAATACCGGGGCATGGATTTCATCAAGGCCGGTTTTCTCGCCTCACTACCCTTCCTTGCCGCCTTTGTCGGGGTGATCTGCTCGGGCTTGCTTTCTGACTGGATGGTGCGTCGCGGCTATTCCCTTGGCGTGGCGCGCAAGCTGCCCATTATCAGCGGAATGCTGATTTCAACCAGTATCTTCGGGGCTAACTATGTCGAGACGCCGGCACTGATTATTGCCTGTCTGGCCCTGGCCTTTTTCGGTAATGGTCTGGCTTCCATTACCTGGTCCATGGTGTCGGCCCTGGCCCCGGCACGTCTGCTCGGGCTGACCGGCGGGGTGTTCAATTTCGTTGGCAATCTTTCGGCGATCTGTGTGCCCATCATCATTGGCTTGCTGGTCGAGGGCGACAACTTTGCCCCAGCCATCAGCTACATTGCTCTGATGGCGTTGCTGGGGGCCCTGAGCTACGGCTTGCTGGTTGGCAAGGTAGAGCGTATCCAGGAGTAAAATCTGCCAGGGCCCGCGTGTCGGGCCCTGGTGTTGGCCTGCCAGCGCAGCAAGACTGGCTGTTGTCGCAGCGCGGTTCAGGATGAACAGCTGATGGACAGATGCTTGCCCCAGTCGGGGGCTCTTTGTGCATAACTCTGTTTGCCCGTTTGTTGCTGGAACGGGTTGCTCAGTACTTGATGCAGTTCATGCAGCGGCTGGTGGTCGCCTTGTTCGGCGGCCTCGATGGCCTGCTGGGCAAGATAGTTACGCAGTACGTAGAGCGGATTGACCCCATGCATGCGCGCTTGTCGCTGAGTTTGCTGGCCCCCTTCGCGTTCGCAGCGAGCTTGGTAGTCCTTGCCCCAGGCATCAAAGCCCCGCCTGTCGACAAAGTCGTCGCGCAGCTGTTTGAGCGCCTCGGCTGGAGGCAGCTCGCCCAAGCGCCGGAAGAACAGCGAGTAATCGGTGGACTTGCCCGCTTGCATCAACTGCAACAGACGCTGGATCAACTCCTGATCGGCAGGCTCGGCGCTGCTGAAACCTAAGCGTTTGCGCATAAGATCATAATACTGGGCATGGTAGTGGGGCAGGAAAAGCTCCAGACTGGCGCGTAGCAAATCCACCTCAACCAGGGGCGTCAGGGCCTGGGCCAGGGCCGACAGGTTCCAGTGAGCAATGGGCACCTGATTGCTGAAACTGTAGCGACCTCCATCGTCGGAGTGGTTGCAAATGTGCTGGGCGTCGAAATCATCGAGAAAGGCATAGGGACCGTAATCCAGGGTGATACCCAGAATCGACATGTTGTCGGTATTCATCACCCCATGGCAGAAGCCATAGGCCTGCCACCGGGCAATCAGCTCGGCGGTTCGCTCCAGCACCGCAGTAAACAGCGCTGCATAGGGTTGGGCCTGCTCGAGACAGGCGGGGTAATGGCAGTGCAGCACATGCTCGGCCAGTTGCCGCAGTTGCTCATGTTGACGGCTGTAGTAAAAGTACTCGAAGTGCCCGAAACGCACATGGCTTGGCGCCAGGCGCAGCAGCATGGCCGCAGTTTCCTGCTGCTCGCGCCATACCGGAGTGTTTGATGCGGTCACGCACAATGCCCTGGAGCTGGGGATGTGCAGGGCATGCAGCGCTTCGCTGGCGAGAAACTCGCGTATCGAGCTACGCAGCACAGCGCGGCCATCGCCCATGCGTGAATAGGGCGTCAAACCACTACCTTTGAGGTGCAGATCCCAGTGCTCGCCCGCGTCGTTGACGACTTCACCCAGCAGCAGAGCGCGTCCATCACCCAGGCGTGGCGAGTACCCCCCGAATTGATGGCCAGCATAGACCATGGCCCTGGGTTGGCTATCGCGCCATAGCTGATTGCCGGAAAACAGCTGGGTGAACAACTCCTGCTGGCTCTGCTGAGGGTCGAGATCCAGCAGGGCCATGGCCCCGGGACTGCTAATCAGTAGTCGCGGGTCATCTAGCGGGGTGGGCAGGCAATGGCTGGAAAAGGCATCGCCAAGCCGAGCGTAACGATTGTCGAAGCTCAGCTGGTCGAGACGCTTCATGTGCTTCCATTGTCGTTCTGGCTGCTGGCTGTACCCTCTATGCTGACTCTATGCTCTGACGCTTCGGCCCGGCTCAGGGTTACGTCCATCTTGGGTATGCAGACCAGATTGATGTCATTTTCGGCAAACAGTTGATCGATCCGGCGGTTGATTTCATCGGTGGCGGGACCTCGGTCACCCAGTTCTTTGACGTAGAACTTCAGTTCATGGGTCAGGCTGGTAGGTGAGTACAGGGTCAGTTGTGCGGCCGGCGCGGGATCGCGCATCACCCGTGGATTTTCCTGGGCGGCCTGCAGCATCAGACTGCGCACCTGCTCCATGTCGGCGCCGCGGTTGACCGAGAAGGTCAGTACGATGCGGGTAATGGTATCGCTCAGAGTCCAGTTGATCAGTTGGCTGGTGACGAAGGTTTTGTTCGGTACTATGACTTCCTTGCGATCACTGTCGATTATCTGGGTGGCGCGGATTTGGATGCGCTTGACCGTACCGGTGACATTTCCGATAGTCACCTGATCACCGATACGCACTGGGCGCTCGAAGAGAATGATCAGGCCAGAGATGAAATTGGCGAAGATTTCCTGCATACCGAAACCTATACCCACCGACAGCGCGGCGACCAGCCATTGCAGCTTGCTCCAGCTGACCCCGAGGGTCGACAGGGTGACAACTATGCCAGTGCCGAAGATCAGGTAGGAGAGCAGGGTTGTGGTGGCATAAGCAGTGCCCTGAGCCAGACGCAGGCGTGACAGCACCAGTACCTCCAGCAGGCCCGGCAGGTTGCGTCCCAGGGCCAGGGTAATGAGTGCAATGATCAGGGCGCTCAAGGCATCGCTCAGGCTGATCGGTATCAGGGTGGCTGCTGTGCCTGTGCCGCCGCTGTATTCGTAGAGGGTCACGTTGTCCAGGTAGGCGAATACGGAAATCAGATCGGCCCACACGCAGTACATGGCGGCGATAAAAGTACCCAAAAGGCTCAGACGAATCAGGCGCAGTGATTGCAGATTGACCTGCTCCATGTTCAGGGTTGGAGTTTCGATCTGGATTTCCGTGCCTTCGTTATCCTCGGTGGTTTGTGCCTTGCGCTTGGCAATGGCGCGCTGGTAGGCCAGGCGTCGTGCTGCAACGGCCAAACCACGGACGAATACGGCCTCGACCACCAGCCAGATCAGCAACAGGTAGAGGGTATCGATCAGTCGATCGCTGAGTTTCAGGGCGGTGTAGTAGTAGCCAAACAAGACTCCCAGAGACAGGCCCAAGGGCAGTAGGCTGAAGAGTATGCCGATAAAGATGCGGAAGGCCGAGGCATTCTCCCTGGCTGGGCCGCGGAGTAGAATTTTTTGTAGCAGCCATATCATCAGGGCATTGCAGGTCAACACAATGACGATGCCGATGACGTCCTCGGAGAGGCCAGAGGGTTGGCGCTCGGCGACCGTTACCACCGCCACCAGGGCCATGACTACCAAGCCCAGCCAACGGATTTGCCGGTGCAGGTAGGCAACATGGAGGTTGGTCCAATGAAAGTGCAGTTCGGCCACTCCGCCGGGGGAGAAAATCCGATACAGGGTATAGAACAGCAACCATGCCTGGCTCATGCCAAGGAAGGCAGAGCCGAGGTTGTCGTTGATGCCGCGCCCGTCTATCTGCAGGGCAAAGCCGCACAGGGCAAGAAACAACGAGCCGGGCAGCGCCAGTAGCACGTTGAGGAAAATGGCCAAGGGTGTGTGTAGTTGGCTATCACGCTTGAAGTGGCCGACATCGCGATGCAGTTCTCTCAACTTGTTGCTCAGATATTCGCGCCGGTGCAGCAGCAGGGCAATGACCAGTAGCAGCGGGAGGAACAGCAGAGGTCGTTCGATTAATCCTGCGCCCAACTGGCTGAGGTTATCTACCCAGGGCAGATCGACAATCTGTTTTTGCAGCAGCGCGGGAGCGCCTTTGAGCCATTCTAGATTGAGTGGATGGTTGCTGGGCACCCAGAACATCTGTTCTTCCAGAGTGGCGCGCAGGGATTCGGAGCTGTCTTGCAGCTGTTTCTGGTTGAGCTGCAGGGTGATGCTTTGATTGAGCAGTGCGTTCAGTTCGCTGTTGAGCTGCTCATGCAGTTCATGGCGCGTTTCGATCAAATCCAGCAGCTTCTTGCGCAGCGTGGGCGTCACTTCTCCTTCTGGTTGGCTGGCCAGTTGGCTGTTGAGGTAAGCCTCTGGGTTGGCGATTTGTTCGCGCTGCTGATTGAGCTCGAACTGATACAAGCGGATATCGGCAATTTCATCCGCCAGGCCAGTATCCAAATGTAGTTTGGGCAGGGACTGCTTCTGTTTGTAAAGAATCTTAGACAGCAGCAGGCTGCCCTGTAGTACGTTGATCTGCTCGTCCAGTGCCTGGTCGGTCTGGTTCAGGCTGTCGAGCTGCTGCTGGCTTTTGAGGTTAAGCTGGTTGAGCTCGTTAAGGCGATCGGTGCCACGCAGCAGATAGTCGGATAGCTTGAGGTTCAGCGCGCTTTCCCTAGCCAACAGGCTATCCGAGCCGCCGACTTTTTGCGCTTCAATGGATTGCTCGGCGACCGTGCGTTCGGATTGATCACGGCGTTTTTCGTTGATCAATGATTGCAGTTGCTGAATTTCGCTATCCAGGCGTTTGACCTGCTCACCCAGCAGGTTGTGCTGGGCATTGCCCAGGTCTTGCAGCAGGCTGTTGCCTGCCATTTCTTCGCGGCGCAGAAGGGTTTGAGCGGTGATCTGCGCCAGCTCTGCCTGTAACTGGTCAGTGCGGTCGCGGCTGAGCGGCTTGCCGTCATCACGTCCGCTCTTGAGCAAACTATTGATTTGTTGGGTGCGGGTCTGGTTGTTGCTGATTTCTGCCTGGGCCCGCTCCGGGCGTGTTTGGGCGGTGATGAACAGAGTGTTGGCGTCGTTGAGCTGTCTCTGCCAGTCACTGAGTAGCGCACTGCGTTCTGCGAGGATCTGCTCCAACTGCTCGACGTTGTTTTGGGCATAGCGCTGGGCGACCGCTATCGCCCTGCTGGATTTGAGACGCTCCAGTGCCCGTCTTGCTTTGCGGGTTTCTGTAGGCGCCTGTTTCAGCTGCTTTTCCAGGGCCTCAAGCTTCTGCTCGCTCTCCGCTTGGGCATTCAGAGAGTCCAGGGTCTTTTCCAGTATTTGGCGAACCTGGGCCTGCTCGGCCTCAGGCAGCTTGCGATCGGCCAGGTTGTCCAGGCTTTGCTGAACATCGGCACTGTTGGGGCTGGCGTGGCCAAGAATCGGCAGTAAGCCGATGCATAGGCCGAGCAGAAAAATACGTAGGCAGCGGTTTAACAGGGGCATGATCTTGGGTCGCGGCAGTTGGCGGTATTGGTCTGAGCAGAGGGTCAGTGGCTGCGGTCAGGCGTCCGCCCAGCATCGCACAAAGCTAGGGGTGGTTCCGAGCCGCTTCTCATACTTCGGACCTGGGGCAGGTACTCACAGAAGCAGGGAAGGCGTTGGACGTGTACCCTCGGGGAATTTGACCCCCACCTTGCTGATCTTGTTCCCATCCATACGGGCCACGGTCCAGAGTAGGCCCTTCCATTCGATTTGGTCGCCTATTACCGGCTCGCCACCAATTTCCTGGGCAACAAAACGACCTAGTTCCAAGGTGCTGTCCAGACCGCCCAGGGGCAAGCCATACAGGGTGGCCACGGCGCCCAACTGGGCATCTCCCTCCAGCACGAAATCACCAAAAAAGCGCAGATCCATGCCGCGCTGGGGTGCTTGGCTGAACAGCTTGCCCAGGGCCGGCAGGTCGTGCTCGTGGCCGATGACACAAAGGATGTCGCCGGTCTCCAGTTGCGTACTACCAGAAGGGTGAAGCAGCTTCTGCTGGCGGAACAGTGCGGCGATCCTGGTGTTTTCCGGCATATTCAGCTCCCGCAAGGGAGCGCCGATGCACCACTTTTCAGCGCCGAGGCGATAAATGAACAGTTCCCACTGGCTGGTCGGGTGTACCTCCAGGCCTGCGCGGGAAATGGGGGCCGGATCTGGTGGTACGGTAACATGCAAAATCTTGGCGACCCAGGACAGGCTGGCGCCTTGAAGCAGCAGTGATACCAGTACGATAAAAAAGGCCAGATTGAAATACAGCTGTGCGTGGGGCAGGCCGGCCATCATCGGGAACACGGCGAGAATGATAGGCACCGCACCGCGCAGGCCGACCCAGGAGATAAAGACTTTTTCCCGGGTATGGAATGCACGAAAGGGAATCAGCCCAACCAGCACCGACAGTGGACGGGCAAGGAGAATCATCCACAGGGCCAAGGCCAGAGCCGGCAGTGCGATGGGCAGCAGGTCATGGGGAGTGACCAGTAGGCCCAGCACGAGGAACATGCCGATCTGTGCCAGCCAGGCCATGCCATCGAGCATATGCAAGAGGCCATGGCGCGAGCGTATTGGCCGGTTGCCCAGCACTAGGCCGCAGAGGTAGACCGCGAGAAAACCACTGCCGTGCAGTGAGTTGGTCAGGGCAAACACCAGAAGGCCGCCACTGATCACCAGCAAGGGGTACAAGCCCTGGGCCAAATTCAGGCGATTGACCAGTTTTAGCAGTAGCCAGCCACCCGCTAGACCAAACAGGCCGCCAATGGCGAACTCCTGAACTAGGTGACCAAGGAAACTTAGGTGGAACTCACTCTGGCCCTTGGCCAGCATGTCAATCAAGGTCACGGTGAGAAACACCGCCATGGGGTCATTGCTTCCGGATTCGATCTCCAGGGTAGCGCTGACCCGCTCATTGAGGCCTTTGCCGCCAAGCAGGGAGAACACCGCGGCAGCATCGGTAGAGCCGACTATGGCGCCAATCAGCAGGCCTTGCATCAAATTAAGATCGAACAGCCAGGCTGCCGCCATGCCGGTGAGGCCAGTGGTAATCAGTACTCCTACGGTGGCCAGGGACAGGGCTGGCCACAGAGCCACGCGAAAGCTGCCAACCCGGGTGCGCACGCCGCCATCGAGCAGGATCACCGCCAGGGCTAGGTTGCCCACCAAGTAAGCGGTGGGGTAATTTTCGAAGATCACGCCAGCGCCATCGACGCCGGCTATCATGCCGACGGCCAGAATGATGACCAGAATGGGGATGCCCAGGCGCGAGGACAGTGAGCTGACCATGATGCTTGCGCCCACCATAAGGGCACCGATCAGAAACAGGCTATTGATCGTACTGGCATTCAAGGTCGCAGCACTCCGGAGGTAAAAACGAGCCGAATTCTAGCCTGTCAAGCGCCAATGTCGCCACAAAAGTTATGGCTAAAGCGTGGCATTCTTGGACTATGGCTAGCGGCTTGCGGTGGAGCCTTGGCGTGGGGAGTAGAACGGGTGCGCTACAGCTTTGGGCGCACCTGCTTGGGAGTGAGGCCGAACTGGCGCTTAAAGGCAGTGGAAAAATTTGCTGCACTGCTATAACCAGCTAGCCAGGCGGCCTGGGATACGCTGATGGCCTCGCGCTCGAGCTTTTCCCGAGCCTGTTTGAGCTTGCGGCTCCGTAAATACTCAAAGGGTGTCATGCCCTGGCTGGCCTGAAACTGGCGCTGCAAGGTGTTGACGTTGATGCCAACTTCCCGAGCAATGATATCCATGCTCCAGGTTTCGGCCTGATCGCTGTCGAGCAGTTCAATCACCCTGCGGATGCGCTGATGCTCCTGTGGACGCAGGCCGGCCGAGCAAGGCGGCGCGTGCTGGGTGAGGGCGGCCAGCGACTCGCTGGCGATCTCCAGGCAGCGGCTTTCCAGATAAAGGCTGTCCAGCAGCCCGCCGTAGCCCGGCGGATTGAGAATTTGCTCGGCCAGGGTTAGCAGGCGGGATGAAGGCTTCCAACGGTGCATGGCCATATGCTCCTGGCTAAAGCGGCTGATGGCAGCATGCTCCGGCTGCTCATCAAGACCGCCACAGTGCAACCATTCTGGAGCCAGGCTGACTACCAGTTTACGAATGTGGCTACCGCGTCGGGCTTTGCGTGAGAACAGCACGGGCTCGGCCACCGAAAGGGCTACGCCCTCGCACTGGTTGGTGCGGGCCGCACCAAAATGCAATTCTCGATCGCCATAACGCACCTCGCTCTTTCCTTCAAGAAAGAATATGAAGTTCAGGCGCGGTTCGACTGCCACCTGGGTACTAAAGTCGTGTAGTTCTTGGCAGTCACTGCTGTGCAGTGACAGTCCCGAGCGCAGGCGCAGCCAGCGCAGGCGGCCGCGAAACAGATCGCCTTGGGGGGGCTCGTTGATCAGGCGCAGAGTAGGGGCGAGCTGATGGGGGTGCACCACGTCATCCTGAGGGGCCATATGCTGCTGATCTCTGTTTCGAGTAAATGAATTGCGCTGAATGCTGCGATCTCGGCCGCTCGGCGCATGGCCCAGTTAGGTTGACGATAGGCTCATCCTTTGGCCGCTCGTAGGCAGTGACAAGGGTAATGCCGCATCTTTTTTGATGCAAATAATTCTATTTTATATTCTCGCAAACAAAATTCTCTTTTGCGCAAACCTTTTGCGCGCCTTTGGATGTGAAGATTCTCCCTAATCAATGCGAATTCCTATCGATCGCGTTAACTGTCAGGGAGCAAAGTGTGATGTTGCATCGTTATGGCGTATGGCCGCTCAGCCGCTTGGCTGCGGCACTGCTGATGTCCAGTACTGTGACGGGTGGACTGCACGCAGCAGAGTCTGTGGAGCTGGATCAAACCAAGGTAATGGCCACCGCCCAGGAGGAACTGAAACAGGCTCCTGGTGTTTCCGTCATTACCGCAGCAGACATCGCCAAACATCCGCCGATGAACGATATCGCCGAAATCATTCGCAAACAGCCTGGGGTCAACTTAACCGGCAACAGTGCTTCTGGCGCCCGTGGCAACAATCGGCAGATCGATATTCGCGGCATGGGCCCTGAAAACACTCTGATTTTGGTGGATGGTAAACCTGTCAGTTCGCGCAACTCGGTGCGTTATGGCTGGAGAGGCGACCGAGACACCCGCGGCGACACCAATTGGGTGCCAGCGGAGCAAATCGAGCGTATCGAGGTGATCCGTGGCCCGGCTGCGGCCCGCTATGGCAATGGTGCGGCCGGCGGGGTGGTGAATATCATCACTAAGGCGCCCACTGCGGAGCAGCATGGTAACGCCAGCCTGTACATGAACCTGCCCCAGCACAGTAAGGATGGGGCTACCAAGCGTATCAACTTCGGTCTTAATGGCCCGCTGACGGAAAATCTGTCCTATCGGATTTACGGTAATCTGAACAAGACCGATGCTGACGACGAGGACATCAATGACGGTCATACCGTCGCTGGCAAGCAAACCGCAGGGCGTGAAGGTGTGCGCAACAAGGACGTCAACGCCATGCTGTCTTGGCGTCTGAATGACCAACAGAGCATCGATTTTGAAGCAGGCTATAGCCGTCAGGGCAATATCTACGCCGGCGATTCGATGAACAATGCCTCCTCGGCCTCTTTGCTGGCCATGCGCACCCCCTGGCTCGGGCGGGAGACCAATACCCTGTATCGACAAAACTTTGCCATCACCCACCACGGTGACTGGGAGTTCGGCAGCAGCCTGAGTTATCTGCAGTACGAGCACACCCGTAACAGGCGCTTGAGTGAGGGGTTATCTGGAGGGCCGGAGGGTAGTATTAATAGCACCAATTTCGGCAGTATCGAGCTGGCCAGCACCACTGCCCACAGCGAGATCAATTTACCCCTGTCTGCCGTATTTGAGCAGATGCTGACCCTTGGCGCGGAGTGGGTCGAGCAAGAAATGGATGATTCGCTGTCCAATACCCAGAGCACCAGCGAGGCTGGTTCGGTTGCTGGGATCAGCGACAGTAATCGCTCGACCGAATCCTCAGCGCGTATTGCCTCGTTGTTTATCGAAGACAATATTGAACTGCGCCCGGGCACCATTCTGACTCCTGGGTTGCGTTTCGATCATCATAGTCTGGTCGGTAGCAATTGGAGTCCGTCGCTCAACCTGTCCCAGGAATTGGGCAGCGATTTTGTGCTCAAGGCCGGTATCGAACGTGCCTCCCGGCTCCCTC